>JABUQX010012855.1:12500-30633 GCA_015478945.1 Trachelipus rathkii | reverse complement strand
TCTTATAAAAAGGCTTAAGTGAGTGAAAGTACGCAAAAAAAATAGTTATAATATACAATTTCTTTTTTACTTTTATTGTTAATTAATTATTAAGTTATTATAGCCATTCCGATATTACAAGGCAGCATTAATACAAAAGGAAAAAAGTTTGAAAATTAGTTCTTTCTTATTACTGTTTATCGTACATACATTAGCGGCATACATCAAATGCGCTTAATCCAAGTAAGAAAAACCTTAGCCAACATCTTACAAAAGCTTAACTTTTTTATTTACTTTTTAAAAAACTGTTTGAATAACAGAAGTCAACCTAAATATATATTATATAAAAAAAAAAAAATATAATAAATAAAACTTTATAATAAAATTATATGTACTGAAATACTCTAATATTAAATATTATTACACAGTAGAAGAAAAAGAACTAATAATATAGTATATATATATATTATATAATAAGTAGATTATAAGTAAGTATAAAAAAAACCTGTTCCTAAAATAAACACAAAAAACATAAATCACAAAAAACACTAAAAATAAAACAAGAAAAAAATAAATAGTAATATAATATATGCGGCAGCTCGTGGCCTGGTTGCAGGTTTGCGCAACCATCATTTTATACAACTTGCAGTTAGTGTGCAACTTAATTATTGATTTTTTTATTCTTTAATTTTTTTAGTTAATTAGGATTAAATATTAAAGAAATTAAATATGCACAAAAAACAATACACATCCAATGATTTATTATTTTTAATGAAAAAAAACGTCACTCAAATTTTAGTTAGTCCAATGTCAAACCAACATGATTTGTTGCAGACACTTAATACAAAAAACAAAATGAAAACCACTATCAACTATCTTTCTAGAAACGAGACAAAAAAAAAGTGTAGTGAATTAATAGCAGAACAATAAATTTTTACCTTGAAAAAAATAAGAAAAAACATAGAAAAATGAGATACCAATAAAAGCAACTTAAAGCCGCGTTGCATAATCCAAAGAAAACAACCCGACTCTTAGATTATTCAATACGTAGCCACTTAATACAAAAATCATTAAAAGAATAGGAATACGAAAACAAAATTACGGAAAAAAATTGAACTAGATTATCATAGTATCCACAATATGAACGTAACTCGGCGACAGAACGACAAGAAAGACGAATATAGATATAATGATTGATTTGAAGAGATGTTTGATCAGAGTACAATACTTGCTTATTAGAGTTAAACGTATAAATTCTCTCTCTCTCATACATACAAACATCTACTAATAAAACAGTATATAATAAAAAAATATAAAAGGTAAATAAAATAAATTAAGTAGATGAAAACTGAAAATATAAAAAATAAATAAAAACGCACCTATTGATAATAAGCTAAGCGCATCATCAGATATAAGTAAATAATAAATATATAATATAATATATAATATAAAATAAGATATAATATATATATATATAATAGATAAAAAAAAATCTTAAAATACAGAAGTAATTTGGATAATCAGTAAATAATTATGGACTCAAAGTCGATTATATCCGATTCGCAGGTTAGTTTAAAGCCAATTTTTTTTTTTTTTTTTTTAAAATCTACCTTAATCGAATAAAAGTCTAAGTGCTCCTTCGGGGCCATATTCGTTGTTATATTCGATTTTATTTTTAAAATTGTAACTGATTCACCGAATTAAATTGATAAAAGTATAACAGAATAAATATACAATTGAAAATATATATAAGTTAAGTAATAAGGTTATATAGTTCAATTAAAAAAAAAATAGATTTTAACTAACATAAGCAAAGGTTAGCCTTAATGAGTTAATAATTAAAGTTTAGACATCACGAGGAACCCCCTATAAGATTTTGCAGGAAAAAATTAATATTGTTTATTTTTTATTTGTTAGATTATTTTAAGTTTTTCATTTTAACTTCGACCCGGAGGCGGAGAAAAAAAAAAAAAAACGAAGGAGAACAGAGGGGGGAACGTGTATCATTACCACCGGAGGGAGAAATGGTTCGGAAGGAACAGACTAACGCGACACCCATAAAGACGCAGTAAGAGCGGGGGTTCAACGGAACCAAATACCCCGGGGCAGGGGGGGAAAGATGGTAAGTCCCCCCCGTCGTACACTGGCTAAGAGGCTGAGAGACCCCGACTTCCTGCCATCTTTGCGGAACTAATTAACCCTAGGGTATTCATTTAGTTTAAAAAAATAAAGATTTACTTCCAAAAAAAAAAAAAAAAAAAAATAAAAAAAAAAAAAAAAGTATAAAATCCCATCCTTTAGAAATATATTTTCTTAAAATTATTCCAAAAAGATATAAAATTTTTATACTGTAGGACCTGCCGTTCTCTAAGCTACATTGTACTGTGAGCATTAAAAAATATCTCGAACCATTATATAAAAAGATAGTATATATAAATATATATATAGATAATAATATACATAATAAATATATATAAAAATTAATAAAGAAACATAAATCAAAGAAATATAAGTATATGATTATAAATATGTAGCTATGTATATAATGACATTCAATAAAGTCGAATAAAATAAAGCCAATAGGTAATAAAACATATGATGTAAATATTTCTTAATTGTTATTTATTTGCTATAGAAATTATTACCAACCTTTCCAAATACTAAATATTATTTATGAGGACCATGTATTACCATTGAAAATAACTGAACTGTTCGATATATAAAATAATAAATATATGAATAAATAAAAACAATAGATATATTTACATATAAAAGGATAATATAATATATAAAATAAAATATCTTTAATACAAGCAAATAAAAATACAGATATAGCAATTACCCAACTTAATAAAAACATAACATATATGAAAAAATAAGAGGATATAAAATAAATATATGAAAATAATAAGATAATATATATATAAATGCAAAAAAACATAAATCCATTTTGGTATATTATAAATATTATATACTATTTTAAATGATAACATAAAAATAATTATAATATAGAAAAATATATAAATAAAAAATAATATAAAAAAGTAAAAATAATATAAATAAACTATAATAATAATATAGAATACAGATAAATAAGTTAAGATTATATTAACTAAATATAAGATATATGATATAATATATATAATAAATAAAAATATAATAGCAATAATACTATAAAACATATAACTCATATGTGAGATTATAAAATAGAAAAAGCAATAATAGTAAAGTCAGCCGAAGCTGACTAAAATAAAATGAATCGCGACCGTCTATATTTAACAGATATAGGCGAATAATAGAAAAAAAAAATATCTATAGCAATACCAGAAATTTTCTTCGGACACGATCAGAGTAATAGCATCTAAGTCCAATTATATATTAATATAATATAACATAAACTATCATACACATACCTAATACGAAATACCATATATAGTATATAACCTATAACAATATATACAAAATCGACCACAAGTAACTCAACCTCACATATAAATATACAGTAATTGCTATACCATCAGTACTATCAAAAATAACCAAGTAAGGCAATACAGTAAAACCAGATACAGTACTTAGTTTCCAAACTATCAAATTAAGCAGTGTATATTAGTGCTCATCACCCATAAGGCCACATATATCAATATCCGGTAGTTATACTCACTAGTAAATATCATAAACCTACAGCCCGTAACGTACAGTCCATAATAACTCAAAGTAATATACGTACGCTCTACACAAATATAACAAAGATCAGACACAAGTATTTAACAACGAGATATAAACGAAAAGTACCCAGACAATCACCAGTATAAATATAGCGGATACATATACATATAGTAAATTACTAGAAATAGACAACATAAAATCTATACATAATAAAAATAGAAATAATAATACCCTCAGTACAAAAAAACATACTAAAAGTAGTTAGGGATGTTTATAAGTACGAGGTTATATTATACACTACGTACCCATATAACGATAAAAAAAATAACTAATATACCTAAAGCGATACGAATATAATACCTAACCATTGCTAAAATATTTCAACCCCCCCATTATTTCCTCGCGGAAAACCTATGATCATGCCCCTCCACAATTATGCACTCCCTAAGAAGGCCCACATAAACGGACCCATCACTATTGACTTAAAAAGAATTACCAAAACGTAAAAAAAGCGAACCACTCATGAAATATAACGGAAAAGAGACCCACCAGAATATACCTATAAAAATAATTAAAGAACAACAGCATAAAGAAAAAGCAAAGGAAATAAAAATAAAGATAAAACAAATTCTGTGCCAAGCAAGTATCCGTACCATACATTCACCAAAGATCCTATATATAAGACAAAAATTGTATAAGATTAAAATCCTGATTGAAAAATATAACTACCACTAATAAAACAAGATTAATTAATAATAAATAGTCCAATTAAATTACATAAAATCTACCAACTTGTCATTAGCGGATATAAAAATTGAATTTCCATTAATTCTATTATTAATATTAGTTATTATTATATACCGTGTAATATATATCCAATATCGCCAGACTCAAGGAGTGGAAATCCCATAAACAGAGTGGAAAACAGAAAAACAGAGTAGAAATAGGAAAATATAAACAAAAATGAAAACAAAGCAACGCTCAGAAAAGGAAAGACCATACCAACCGATAATACCAATCTGCGCTTCCACATAATGACCACATTAGATCGAGGAAAACTACGTCGCCCAAGTAAGAAAACCATCCACGCCCAAAATCGAAGGTTAAAATGCAAAGAACTGCACTGCGACGGAACGACCGATATAGACTAAGCTAGGAAAATATCTCAAAGTAAAATATGGAAGGTTCATTCCACTGAGGCAAAGCCCGACAAACACATACCCCCTCACAAAACCCACAGACTATTCACTCGACCTGATAATATGCAACCCAATTCTCCTCGAGCCGTCATGCCAAACTCACCATTCCTCTTACCGTTCAGGGCAATCATGATTCGATTGAACTTAATTCCACAATTCATTTCTTCGGTGTCTCGATAGACCCGAGCGAATTACCCAGCACGACAAAGACCACCACCAATGCCACCCTTTCAGCAGCGTATGTTGACCAAAAACCAATACTCAAATAACTTTAATGTCCTCCGGTTTAATGCTTCTCTCATTTACGCCTTTACTTCACAACAAAACACAACATCAAAACTAATAATGATAAGGTAAATATCCCTCAATGTTGTATGCAATTCTTACTAACACACACTTAAACATACCCCTAAGATTGTACCCAATACTGAACACCTTCTGCTCCCCGATAATACTCAAAATAACTACATCTAACATATACCAAGACCAGCTAAAGTCTTCCACACTTAAAAACTAGTACATTAACACAATAAAACGGTGAAATAACAATACCCTCATGACAATACTAGCGCACACTTAAGGACTTAGAAGTCCCACTTCACAATCCAAACGAAGGCATTATTAAATAATGCGACCATGACCCAACTTCCAGATCATTTTACAACAACATAACTATCCTATACATTGCTACGAATCAATCTGTGTGTCCTAAATAATTAACATCCCAAAGAATAAATAGAAAATAATATACCATCTAAAACTAAATAAATAAAACTTTAAACAATCAAACGATAATTTGTATCGAGCAACCTTGCTCACGCGAATCATAACACCATGCACTTCACGACGTATGAACAATCGCTCCTACAACTTTGCTACCAGATAAACACGTTAAAACTTGTTAATCTACGATAATATACTTTCAAACCCCTCCTTTCCTACAAACACCTCGCCCAGAAAATCACCCAATCTCTAACCAATCCAGTTCAAAAAACATCATCATTCAGAATAAATCACCACACCACAAAACCATAATGAATCCGAACATACTAAATTTAGAAGAGGCACACCTCCACGTCTCTTCCAAATTCGAAAAATACCGACATTCTAAACCCCCCCCCCTGCCACCCCACACCATCAATATATCCGTTGCATAGCCTAGTCATCCATAATGAACAAATTGAATTAAATCCAAAGAAGAGCAATATAACACCATCACGAGCCTCACCCCCGTTATTAATAATAAACCAAAACACTTTCGAGAGCTCCGAATTTATATTCTACACTTATGGAAAGAATCTTTAGCATCATTTTTCAATTATCTTTTGAATTCTATAACTCAGCACACACAACCACACCAAACAACAAACAAAAAATATTCACTAACACGCTGCCAAAAGAGGAACAATTCACCAACAATGATTACATAATAACCAAAAAAAAAATATAAACTTGTTGACAGTACACATAAAACCCTAACAATACAATTTATAATCTATTAAAACTTCGTCCCTCCATTTAATCAATCAAAATACATTTTGATACTTCAATTGATAAAAATTATGTCCACACATCCGTCTTCACGTTTGCTAAAGAATTGCACCTCAAGTAATCGGTTCACCAATACAAAGTCAATGTCAGGAAAGTCAACTCAAGAACGTACAAGTGTCTTTCCAACCAAAAAATACACAAAAGGCCACTAATATGCTTTCCCATACAATTACAAAAAAAACTAACATTCGCCCAATAGTAATCCTACAGCTTCTCCAGTCTTAACATCCCTCAACAACTTCAACAATACAAAAAAAAAATCACATATAAGGAGAAGGTACTATTACTTGCTCTCCTTCAATTAATCGGAACTATACCCTCCACAAACGCATGATGTTGTTAACACAATTTACCAAAATCCCATTCAAATCACACATAACTCGAGCCATCACATATCTTCGAAATCATCCCGTTCAACCAAGTAATTCAAAGAATCAAAATATTCCCATAACAATTCGACCACTTCTTTACAAAACTATATCTACCACCCACTACAATTAGCCCCATTACAAGATCTTTGAAATCATAACTTCCCCAATACACCACACGATCAGAATATTCACTATACACCTCTTCATTAACTGCCCAAATGCCTATGCAGATTTTCGACGAGTGGTTCCCAGCCAACACTCTTCTACACATCCAGGTTGCATCAGTTAAACGAAAAGAAGCCACCATCCTTATATACATATTATTTACTTTGCAGATTGCCTTATGCTCTCATTCAAACCTTTCGCGTGCTATCAACTTCTTCCAGAAAAGCTTCCATATTCCCTGCCTTGCTAAGTCACCTCCTCATTCCTGCTTCAACAACACTGAATTCACTTCTAACCTCAACTTTGTCTACCTTACGTAGGCAACTGCTTTTAAATCTTCCCTTATTTTTCCAATCTTTGAAAGTATAATATCCAAACAATATTTCCTTAATTCTTGATAGCTCACATTATTCTTTGCTAATTTGCGCAAACATAAATCAAAACCACGCTAAGACGCCCTTCTGTTAACTTTTTATCAGCTATATAGAATACACCCACTTCAAAATTCCACCATTCCACTGATTGAGATTTAAACTTACTTATCTTCTTTATAGCCGCACACACAATACTTTCGTAATTGCATACGATAACAAAGGCTTCCATTCTATTTGTGTCCAGGGATTGTAGCTTTGTCTATCATCTATGCTTACGAAACATTCAACTATTTAATTTTTCGCTAAACAATTTTTAAATATTATCTTTATTATTATTTAAATTACACTTAATGAGAATCACTTTATAATTCTCAAGCCTGCTAATTCATTACCCACTTTCACTTGACTAATCTTACTCATTCACACTCCAAAGATCAAATGCTCCCACTAAATTACACTCTATACATAAGAAAATAACACATGGAACCCGATAATACCAATTCAGTAATGCCAACATCCCAATTCACTGAATTTAACACCCAAATCAAACATACTTCAACATTACTTCTTCAACACAAGAACGGACGAACAGAAAAAATCAAATAAACATATACTTTTTCACTATCAGATGCCCATCTTGCTGACTAACTCCAACTCTGAGGTATATCTTATGAATATCTCTTGATATTATTGATAATAGATATTACTCAACACAACATTACCTTCTTCCTCCAGAATACCAAATCACCCTAACCTGCCATTCTCATTTTCTCCCGCCACCCATCAAACAAAACCAAATCTTAACCTGTATAACCTTCTCCATATAATTAACACCTGCATCAGACCTAATCGCAAGCGCCATATTAGATGCTCTCCCAAGCAACCAATCAATCTGACCAGCTCCTACGCATCACCCCATTCCCAAAAACAATTAAGATTACATGCATTATACCCAGTAGAGTCGCAACATCTCACCCACCGATCATACAAACCATCAGACAAAATGGACCACACATAATTACAACAACACCAATGGTAAAAGAACTGACCCTTTTATACAAAAACAAAATACCTCTCATAAAAAAAACAAAAAAACAGAAAAGACAAAAAAAAAAAAGAAAAAAAAAAAAACCAATATTTTAGAATAGAGTCGGAAGTCTAGAAAATTTTTAACACGACTCCACAACCCTGGCAACAAGTCACTCATTGAAATCGAAACTCCTTTCTCTCCCCTCTCATTCCTCTCCACTACAGCACAAACATATTTCCCACACCACTCTCTTCACGGTTTCCTTTCTTCAGTCACATCAAGCAAATCAAATTTACCCTTTCTAAATACACCCCATCGCCTCTCTCCTATTCTCCTCGCCATTTATTCCTTTAGCATTCCATGTACCAAGACGTTTCATACAGTTTCACCGAAAGATATAAGGTAGCTTATGGTGGTCATGACCTGGTGCGCGGCAGGAGTGAATAGCCAACCCAACTACCACAATCCTTTAAGTCGTCTCCCACGACACACACAACGTATACTGTGGGAATTCTTTCTCCCCCGCACACACAGGGATATATGAAAAAAAAAGTGCTGTCTGTAATAGTGTTTTATGGTTATGTGTGTGATAACGGAGAGTCTACTCAAGAGGTGCAAATCTTGAGCACTGGAATGCCATGATATGTACCTTATGTTCCATGTGCCCAAATGGAGGTAATTTCATCGCTTCAGGATACTGGACTATTACCCTTGTCATTCAAAACATTAACAGTTAATACTCACCAGCAGATACTGCATTTATAGACAATCTGGCCAATTCACTACTAAGAAACAAAGTCCCTTGCAGAAAATCTTCTAAATCGAGATGAAGACCTTCTTCTCTTTTTACTTTCAATCCTAAGGACGAGGCAATATCGTAATACGTGGCTAATCTGAAAATTGCAAAAAAAACTTACAATTAGAAGTTCCTCAGACTTAATGATTTAACTCAGCGAGATAGCAAATTATTGAATCTCTGCCAAGGGAATGTGGTATACAATTCATAATAATAAATAATGTCATTGATAATGCGTAAGAAATTCAAGTCTAGGCTGAATATTTGATTAGGCTCAAATTGTGTGACACATGACTACAAGCATAATTATTGAAGTCTAAGGATTATTTATGTTCTTATATTTAATAATTGTTATGGGTTGGACCGTGGGACGGTACTATGGATAGGGCCCAATGCGGCTTCTGAGGTATCATTATTTGTACTTTTATTTACCGTATCTTTATGGTAAAACTGGACACGTAACTAGGGTAGGCGCGAGTGCTGGTATCTCGCATAGACACGAACAAGTGAGCCCCATGTGATTTCCATTAATTTTATAATTTTATCACTTCCCACCCATTAGTTCCATTAATTATTTCTAAAAATTTATTCATAAATCTCTAATATGTCGGTTTGAGCTCTCTGGGACGATTCCCTAGCAGGGGACAATGCCGGCACTTCACAATTATAATATATTTTATTTTTTGTTGACTGGGAACAGTCTAAAAAGGACACATAAGCGGCTTCTATAAGGTATTATTCTTGAGTTTTATATTACTGAAGTTTGATTTTCTGGGAACATTCCTAGGATGGGAGATTAATGTATGCTTCTCAATCTATTATATTTAATTAATTAAAAATTTTGTATGGTATTGTTCTCTGACCTGGGTTAGTCTAAGATACCGGCTATCAAGACTACTCTTCGAGAGGTATATTGATTACTTGTAAGATAATTCATTTATTATAAGGGCCAATTGTGGCATTCTTGTATATTATTTAATTGTGCTCTTTATTGGTTTCGCTGGCCGACACGATCTTATAATATAGAAATCCCATATGTGTGCAACGGCTTCTTAAGTATTATTTCTTATGGGTTGATATTATATGGTATGACTGGGACATTCTAGAGGGGTCAATGCGGCTTCTAATTATTATTCTATCTAATTATTAGATTATTATTCGAGGTTATAGACTGGGACTATGTAGTCCTGTTAGATAGACCCATACGAGAGCATCTTTAAGTATTAGTTTTCTACTGTTCTATTATTTATTAATGGGCTTTGATGCGGACATTCTAAGAAAAGGTAGGCCAATTGGCTTCTTATATTATAATTTGTTTGATATTGTTTAAAGTGAAAGTAATCTATGTCTAAAATATAGGAACGCAGAGTGCGCGAGAGCCTTCTTAAGTATTATTCCTTATTATAATATGATTGACTGGGACTCTCTAGATGAGATTAAATTGACAGTTATTCTTAATTATTAATATTTCTTAATTATTAATTATTTAATTTGTTGAAATCTGGTGTACATACTTTATAAGGTTATCCTCTATATTGCGGTGTCACTGTCTGAGAATTATATATTTCTATATGTTATCTCACTTAGAAATGTAAATTTGTGAGTACTGTAGTTTAAAACAAATTTCTCTTAAAGGAGCGGTCCAAATCGCGCGGCATTTTATTAATATCATATATATTCTTACTTATATTATGATTTAGTGTATGATACTTGGAACCATTACTATGTGTAGTGCCTATGCTGGCAGTATTACTTAAGTCTTAACTATTATTTAACTATTTTCACACATTGACAATTAATTATTGGCAATAAACGGGTTTTAAAAACATAATAATTTAATTTAGAGTGTTATTTTTACTGGGTCACAACTTCGAGAGGGAGAGTATCATTCTGAGATATAACTTCTATAAATGTCTCTTTCAATATTATAATTATTATTTGTACTCAAAATGCATGACACTATTAAGATATTTACTATATATTAAATATATTTGAGAATATTAATATTAATATAGGAGAAAAGAATAAGATATAACGTTATCAATATTAACATATTTATATTTATAAAAAATATAATATATAATTGTATATTATCTTATTATATTTTGCACACCAGCGGCGTATATTATATGATATATAATATATATATAATTTAGATATAACTTTTAAACCGAAATTTGATATTTATATTATATATAGTATATTTATAATTTTTATTATTATTTATAGAGTATACACTATTGTTTACTTAGGGAGTTCTTTATGTTATTTATTTGAGTTATAGATTATTTTATACATGGTATACCGTTTCCTAATCTATACCTATTTGAGTTAATATTTGGAGATCCTTCCTATTAGTAATATATTGTTTTAGATATACAGTACCAGGAAGTCATCTGTTCAGGTCACCCGATCCGTATCTGTGTCTAATTCTGATCCCACCCTTTTTTTCTCCTTCCACTGGTTTTCAAGAAATCTGTCTACACACACACCTTCATACCACATCAAGTCAAAATAAATGCGTCAAAGGCACGTGGTCATCTGGAGAACATATAAATTCAAAAAAATCCCTCGTATATTAACCCAGAATAAAAAATCAGATTGACTTGTTTTTTAATTTGATTTATTTTTCCAGTACTAGAGCCATCCACTGATTATTCCTAATAGTAAGGTGTAATGTTTGTATACATTAATTAATAGTATCATATATAATATATTATAATATTATATTAGTATAATTCATATATTAATATATATAGTATATTTAATTTATTATTATTAATTCATATAATATTAATATATTTATTATAATTATTAATATATACTAACGTTGTACGTTTTGGACTCCTATGGACCAATCCAGAGTGACGTACTGACCCTAATGAGTCTCATTGATTTATAGTTGTAGCCCTAGCTTTGGAGGTATGAGGGCGTGTATGGATACTGTTATACTGGAGTCCTGATGATATAAGTATATTATTATTACATTATATATATATATTATATACTATGAGTTTTCTTATTATTTATTACTACTGATATTTATAAGTATCATATACTTATATACTGTATGTTATATTGCTATCATTTATAATATATAATCATAGTTATTATTATACAAAATTACTGATGTACCTTGCCTATTTTTTGTGTCACATTTTTTTATATTAATTTCTATTAGTGTCTTCCGGGGTTGTTCTTGTTAGGAACTCGAACTATTTTAAATTCTTCCGTCCTTTTTTCCTGTAATCGAGTTTCGGTCTCACTGCGAGAGGATCAAAATAACATGGAACCCTTCTCCAATGTCTCTCTCATTTTTCGCTCAATCATACCGCTTTCATTAAACTATATATTTCTCCGATTATTTATTATTAAATTATTAATTATTATTATTATAATTATTATATTATTATTATTATTATTTATCTATGATTATGATTATGATTATGAATTATGATATACTGATTATGATTATGATTAATTATTATTATTATTAAGTATCTTATTCTTATATTATTATTATTATTATTCAGTTAAATTATTATTCTTATTATTTCTTATTATTATAATATATTATTATTTTATAATAAATAATATAATATCAATAATAATAATAATAATAATAATTAATAATAATTATAATAATACACTAATAAATCATAATAATATTAATAATTAAGATAAATAGATAAATAATAATAAAATTGTTAATCTTTATTTTATCGAACTGCTAAACTCACTGAAATTAAGAAAAATAAAAAATAAATGTTATAGCTATAATATATTATATATTAGTTACATATATAATATATATTATATATATATAATTATTATATATTTAATACTACATTATTTATATATATATATATACTATCTCTCTATATTATAATACTATAGTATATAAACTGAATAGATTAATATATTATATTAATCAATATATTACTGTGAATTGATCACTTCTTATGGTGATATTTAAATTTTAAGGTGTTCAAGACAATGTACTTATCCATTTAAAGAAGTTTATTATCAAGTGTTCTTGTAAATGTTAAATCTTGCAAGTGATTTGACATATAATCTATAACCAATATTCCATATTCGTCACTCACAGAAAAAGTGTAGTAAATAGTTGTTTTAAACTTTGTATTTTAAAGAGCTTGTATTCGTGTAATCTTTGCGGATACCTATCACATTCGGATCAAATATATGTCAAGAATTTCTTGTTGGAATCTTCCGATCTAATTTAAAAGCTTGAATTTATCGTGTATTTAATACACGCACTTTTTGGAAGAATACTTCGATAAAGGCAGTACTGGCATATTGAATAAATTGCCAGTCTCTCTCTCTCGCTCGGTCAAAAGGAATACAGTCAGTGAAAATAATTATTGATTCTTTAATGCTTGTATTATAATTCACCAATTCTCGTATGCATTACTCTTAACTAGTTGTTAACCTTAAAAGAATATATAAGTTTAAATATTATACTTTATTTATTTTTTATATTTGATATTTGGCAGCATCGTATAACAAGCTGTTGAAAGGGAAAGTAAATTGGGCAAATATATAGTGTCTATATATTGGGGGATTTTAAAGAATTTTTAAATAAATAATATTTTAAATAAATAAAACAAAATTTATAGATAATCAATATTTAAACGGGTGTTAATTTTTCTCCCTCCCTGTTGTGCTTGAGGGGGGAAGTGGGGGAGAAGGGGGGAGGAGGATGGGGCTAGGTAGCTTACCTGTCAGAAGTGATGTTTATAGTTTTTCACTTTACTAATTTTTATAATTATTTAACGTATCTTAGTTGTTAGTGGGTGATTATTTGGTGAGCCGCGGTGGTTGCTTTAGGTGTTTGGAAGTCTACCTAAGTGGGGTGTCCCACAAAGCGTGCAGCTGATTGAGAGTATATATAAAGTAGGGAAAAAGTGGGAGGAGAGTGAATAATTTCGGGTGAGGGTTATGAACGTGAGAGGCGGTAAACAGAGGATTGAAGAGGAGGAAGTGGGGTTTGAATGTTTTGAAGAAAAAGTGGATGGCTAGGGATACAGAAACTAAGTTGAAGGGAAAGACGGAGATGATTTGGAAAGGGTATGATATCAAGGGTGAACGAGAGAGTGAGGGCGAGGGAAGGGGTGGGAAGTGAGTTTATAGAAGGAAAGAGATGTGTGGAACATAGTAAGGTTGAGGTGTGTACATGGTGATGTTACTAGGTATACATGTAGGAGTGAAAATGAATTTTGGGGGGAATGTGGGTTCTATTTATATGTGGCAATGCCCCAGTGAATGGAGCGAGGGAGGAAGGACGGGGAGAGAAGATTTTTGGGGTGAAGAGACCTGAAATGCAAGTGTTGGGCTGCAAAGTGTGTTCGGGTAAGCTTGAGAAGTTTGTTATATATATATAAGTGGGAAGGGAGGAGGTGGGAAGTATTATAGGACCTTTTTGGGGTGAGGGGAGATGTATATCTAATGGAGAAAGTTCTGATAGAGTGTTTGTGTGTCGAAAGGAATGAACTGATAGTGGGGAATCAGCACTTGGTTTTCACAAAAAAAGTGAAAATCATGAAGTATGCAAAAAATGGGAAAAAGAGGATGAGTAACGGGGGGGAGGGGCGACTACTAGATTATGTGTTGTAAAATGGGAAGGATAGAGGTAGATTATTAGATGTAAATAGTAATTGTATTTAGAGGGGCGGGAGGTGGGGATATCGGATCACTATTAGGTGGTTGCTAGGATAAGGGTGGGAGGAGAGGTGACTATTAGGGAAAGGGGAGAAAAAGAGGGAGAGTTTGAAGTGGATAAAAGAGCTGGAAAAATTGAGAGACAGTGTGCTATAGAGGGAGTTTTTAGGAAGAGGTATGAGGATAGTGAGAGAAACGTGAGAGGGACGAGAATTGGGGTGGAGGGGGAGTGGAAGAGTTTTAAAGAGGCAGTAATAGTTTGTAAAGAGGCTAGAAGCGGGTATGTGGGTAAAAGGGGGGTGCAAGAGAAGATAAGGGAGTGAATGGTGGAGTGAGGAGGTGAAAGGAGGTGGTGAAAAGGAAAAATGGAGGCTTATGTGAAATGTTGGGAAGTAGGAAGAGGAGAAATATGCTGGGAGAATATAGAAGGCGTTAGAGTGGAACGAGCATAAGAGGGAGTCGGTGGAGAGGGGCGAAGAGAAGAGCAAAAGAGAATTGGTGTAGAAAGTGACAGAAAATTTTGAATCGGGGAGTAAGATGTTCTGGAAAAGATAAAACAAAGGGTAGAGAAGGGGGAGAGTATATTGGGAGGAGAACACTGCAAGAGAGAAGTAGGAATGAATATATGAGAGATGATAGGTGAGTGAGAGGAAGATGATCGGTAGTATCAGCACTCACGACTTATCTGACACACACGCAATAGTATTATCTGGTGGAGTAATCACACACTCACACAGGACTTAGGGGTGAGGAATGGTCATCAGGTATATCATAGTTGGAGAGTTGGTGCTGAGCGTACGTGATCGACGTGAAGGGTGTTAGCTACTTGGTTTCTCCGTATTAGGAGGGGAAAGTCATTACATGATAGTAGAGAGAGTCAGATATGGAGAATACCTGGTGTGTGGAGGTGACGGAGGGAGGGGGAAATTGGAACAGGAGTATATTAGAGACACACAGAGGTGTGTGGACCAAGGTGTTTACCACTAAAGAATTGCTTTGTGATGAGAAAAGTATAGAGGAGTGAGGAAAGTGTATGGGTGTTTTGCCTAACACAGAACGAAAGCATAGAGTGAAATATTGTTTGGCTTTATGGTAGGATTTATTAATGAAATGGGGGGGGGTAATTTAGGGAAAGTACGAAGGTATAGAGAAATAAGTGAATGTGGTGTGAGATGTTAGGTAGGGGAGCGGAGATGTTTTGGGATGGGTGTGTGGATTGAGGCCAGGTGTGTATGTCGCCGTGGCTATTCAATTTGGTTATGGAGAGTGTTTGCAGAGGAAGGGTGAGGGAGGGGAGGGGGGTGGAATTGATGAATGGGAATGATTAGAAGGGAAAGTGAACATGATACTGTTTTGCGGACGATACTGCCTAGTGGCGAAGAAAGCGGAAGGGCTGAGGTATTTGTTGAGGGAGTTTGAGAGCATGTGTGGACAAAAGGGGCTCAAAAAAATCCAGGTAAGGTAAACGTGTTAGTCGTTTTGAGGAGGAGGAAACGTGAGGAAGGGGGAAGGGTTAGAGGTTAGATTAGGGGGTGTAGTATCGGAAGAAGTAAAGATTTTTAGTATTTTGGGATGGATTTGGGTAAGGGGGGAGGGATGAAGGGGAGAATAGAACATAGCAGTATAGGTTGAAGGGAATAGAGAGCTTGAGTGGTCTTGGTAGAGGAAATAGGAAGGTAGGGGGAGATCTATCCAGGAGAATAGTTAAGATTTACGTATTTGAAAAAATCTGAGGTATCGCAAGCGGTGTTGGTTGGTGTGAAATACGTGGGGGTTGAAATGCCAGGTCCAGGAAGAGTTGGAAGTATCTTTGGGAGATGAAAGGGGTTGAGAGCGTTTTGTGGGGTTAGCAGAAGCGAGAGGATTAGGAATAGGGGTGGTGAGGGAGAGCTGTGATTGGAGGAATGGTCTGGTGGGAAGAGCGGAGAAGGGAATGTTAGGATGGTATGGGCATCTAGTGAGAATGGAGGAACAGAGAGATGTTAGTAAGAGGTTTGAGGAGGCCGCGTGAGGGGATAGAAGAGAGGAAGGGGAGATCCAAGAAGGAGGTGGACTGGATGGAATACGCGAGATGCTGGAGGAGGGAGGGATGAGGGAGGAAGAGGGTAGGTGTGCTGGCGAGGGATAGAGTGGTGTGGAGGAGGTGGTGAGGCGATAATGAGGGGGGTGTGAATGGGGAGGCTGTACGTCATACTACCCGCTCAAGGGACAAAAGTGTAGGTGAAATTAAATAAATAAATATATATGATTATATATTATATATATATATATATAATATATATATATAATATATATATATACTATAGTTATATTATATATATATATAGTATATATATATATAATATATTATATTTATATATTATATTAATATTATAGTATATATATAATATATGGACATTATAGCGCAATGTTATTCCTGGAAGTTTTTATGGCGGTAAAAATGGTATAAATAAGAAATACAGAGAGGTATAAAATATAACTTTCTTTTAAACATTTATATATAGTATTTTTAAAAGTGAAGCTGTCTAATTATTTTAAAGCTTTAACTTTTTATTAGTTAATAATTTTTTTTCGTTGCAATTTTTTGTAATCTTTTATTTTTAATTTTATTTTAATTATTATTATTATTATTATTATTATTATTATTATTAATATTTAACATATTGGAATTTTTATTATTTTTATCTAATTTCTTGCTTTATTCGTCGGAAATATTTAAAATAAAAATATTTAATTTCCTTGCCATTTAGGGGGCTCGAGCCGAGGGGGACAGAGGGGGAACGTAGTTCCCCCGGAGGCCGGAGACCCCGACTCCTGCAATCTTTTCGGTTTACCCTTATGGGTATTCTTTAGTCAAAAAAAAATTTTTTTACTTCCCTACACTTTGGTATTACTTTAACTAGCAGGGGACGTGGGTAATAATATAGAGGGGGCTTAAGTTCCGAAATCAAAATAAATTATATATAAATATCAAAAATCAATTATTATTATTATTAATATATATATATATATATAATTATATATATATATATATATATATAATTATATTATATTATATATATAGTTTATGTTGTTAAATATATATATAATGTATAATATTTAATTTATATAATAATTTATGAACTAACGAAGATAATAAGTTTATAGACAATATCTTACATAAAAACTAATTTCTTAAGTTTCTTTGTTTTAAAAAATTACTTTCATAAATGCAAATTTCTCTTATTTCTGAAATATTCATTGTGTAAACATCCGCATATAAAAGCAAATATAATATATATATATATATATTATATATATAGTATATATTATATATTATGATA
>JABUQX010012855.1:0-10000 GCA_015478945.1 Trachelipus rathkii | reverse complement strand
CGCGAACATATAATCAATTTAATTTCTCAGTTTTAATGATTCTTTGTGAAAAATTAAATATTTGTTCGCAGTTAATTAAGTACTTGGGCTGTTTATGCTCATAAATCATATAAGGCATTGCATTCAAATTTAAATTGGCAGTTATAAAATTAATGAGCTTATATATATATATATCAGGGGCGGCTCGTCGTTACAATTTATATGGCTATAATCTGAACATTTTCACACACACAGTTAATTACTATATTTAAGTACCTCACATCTATATACTTATATTTCAATATAAAATATACTATATATGTATATATACATATAGATGCACATGTAGATGGTCACAGTCTAGCTTTATCCTAATAGTATATATGCCTTATATATAAATATATATACTATTAAATATTAAATCTTATATATTGTATACACATTTATATATACCACAGTCACTGTCCGATTATACTCGCCGCACCCTGTACTCTCACCTCATTACATTATCACCACCTAATATCCCTCTATCTACATTCGCGTAACATAACCTCTTATGCAAGTTATCAGAACACAATTTCATAAAATTGAAGAATACATGACCAAATGCCTAAAGCGCAATCTGAAACTTTGTTATTAAAGCAGCTCACTCTTCTAAAATTATTTAAAAAAAAAAATATCAATCTTTGTAAAACTAAATTAAGACTTCACATAAGGCTAAGCCTTTGACTCTATGTATATTAAAATCTCTATTCTAACCACATACACTAAACTCTAGACTAACCACTTTACTTAATTAATATATAACTTTAGATTATTTAAAATATCTAGTATTATTTCACTCATGCATGTTAAAAAATAAAACAAAAACTGTACAATAAAAACGCATATGGCCCAAGAGAGCTTCGAATACTTTATTCGACTAAGTAGATTTTAAAAAAAAAAAATTGGCTTCTAACTTACCTGGAGGCGACTGATAACGACTCAGAATTCCCAGCGAAATGTAATATACTATATCCTCTCTATGTATATTTAACTATACTATTATAATATATATTATATATTTTAAATAATATTAATATCTATATATATAACACATAATTAATATAAGTGATAAGTGATAGATAATAGATAATAGATAGATAATGAATAGATAGCATATATAGAACGATTACGATGAGATACCGACAACTAAGAGACTATATAGAGACCGACGAGAGAATAAGAGAGAGAGCGATGAGAGAGACTACGCGAGATGAGAGAGAATGTAAAATATGAGATGAGAGAGAGAGAGAGAGAATTAATCTAATCTAATAAAAAGAAAGACAAATTACTACAAACCGCAAACAAATACATATTCGTTCGTCGCTGAGCGTTAATATTGCGGAACATGAGTCAATCTTTTTCAAATTGTATCTTATCACAAAAATTTGAATTTTCCTGTATTGAAAACAACAGTCAGATATGCATCCTTTGATATGCAACCCGCATTTGTATTTATAAAGCGTTCACTCGCGTCCATATTTTCTACACACAATGTTTCTCGACTCAAAAATACTATAGACCCCATGACGCTACTGTAAATCTCATGCAACAATATATGATTGAGTTTGACATTTATGGATTCTACCCTAAAATCATATGATTGACCCCGCTATTTTTTCATTTAATAAAATCATTGAGACAACTCAGTACTACTAACTACCTAGAAGTGGCATTATTCCAAATACTTTCTTTCTTTTAACTAATCTTACCATAACTGTGCCGTACTCCTAAAAAATTCTAAGAATAAAAACTAATACAATAAATTCTGATTTTGTTTACCACATCATACTCGTCAAGTTAGATTAAATGTCGTTCGCAAACTACAAATCCAATACACGCAGCCGCCCCACCTGAATTAGTATTATCTCATCATACATATACATACTATCACTAACCTATAATACTATAACTATAATATACCTTACTATAATAAATAGCTTAATATCAAATATTACTATAACATAAATATAATCTATATTATATATGCTTATACTTAACCATCATACAATATCACTATACTATTCACCTACTAATTATATATATACTATAAAATATAATATATATATATATATATAATATATTTACTATATAAATATATCCCATCTATATACTATCCTATATATAATGTTGATATGGGAAATGGAAATTTCTTATATCATATATATATATATGTATCATAATATAATACTACCTATATAACCTACACATTACAAGCCCAGTAAATATATAGTAAATAAAATAGTATAAATATATATATACTCATTTATATATTAGTATATATATATATATACGCCGATTTATTTTACCTTTTATATAAAATGCTAGTAACACAATATATATTTATATTATATAATACATTGTACATATAATACTATTATATTCTACTAGTCTTTCCTCCCCTACCTACATATATTACTAGTTACTAACTCTTTCCATCTATAACCATGCATCGCCTCATAGTACATCCTCTAGGTTATACTCCTATATAACTAGTAGCTATATATATCTCACACCAACAAAAACATTATAAATCTATAGTAAATCGGGTAAAGAATCTAATGCCTTCTTCCGGATTGAACCACCGACTTGCTGCAATGAATAACGATATGCTCATTGCTTTACGACTAAGCTATTCCCCCAACCCCATAAAGTTGAGTCAAGAACAGTAATTAAAGCAATCAGTTCCCTTCAAGCGACATCACCAGGTGTCAAGCCTTTCCTATCCCTCGTTCTTAATAATATGTAGCTTTTAAATTTAAAAAATTGAATGTATTATTTAATCTCTAAAACAAAGAACATAAAATGGAAAGGTAAAGAATTAACAATCCCGGAGAAGGCATAATTCTTTACCTTCCCATTTTATGTTCTTTGTTTAAGATCTAAATAAAAATCTAACAACTATTATATATATATATATATAATATATAATATATACTATATATATATAATATATATATATAATATGATTATATATATATATAGTATATATATAATATATATATATATATATCCTCCCTTCACTTGCCACAGATGGGAGCTGGGTGTGAAACGTGTGTGGAAATAAAATAGTTAAGTAAAAGAGCATGATATAAGTAGAAAGAAAAACTCCACACATGTTCCACTCTTACCCTCAAGTGCAGCTAAAACTCCACACATCTTCCCATATTACCCTTAAGTGCAGCTAAAACTCCACACTAGGGCTTCGCAACACTTCGATGAACCCTCACGCTGGTATCTCGTCAATATAGAGTTTATTGCCTGGTTCAGGCCTAAAACCATGCCCCCTCACAAAACCCCGACATTCACTACTATTTTTCCCCTTTCTGTTCGCCTCTGAAAAACTCACATTATTTTCCTTTAGACACTTCTTTTCTGACTCCACCCACATTTTCTTCGGTCTCCTAGCCGGTCATTTCCAAGCAGAATCACCACTATGCAACCGCTTAACGAATCCAGTATCATCCATCCTTTCAATATGATTAAATCATCTTAATAGCCTCTCATTTATTTCCTCATTCACGCCTTTATCCACGTCACACAACTCTCTAACACGTTCATTTCTTATTTTATCAATTATTTTCACACCTAACACGCCCCTAAGATTATTCATCTGAACATATTACACCTTAGATATACACCTCTTATTCCACACCATAGTTTCACTACTACACATTAACACCAGTAACAACATGCCCTTTTGCAGAACCTTAAGCTCACTCAAGACTTTGTCCCTTTTCATTCACCAAGGATTTAATCGCACCTGCCACCTTCCTACCATCCACAACTTTCTCACTATACACTGCTTCATCCGTTCCCCTCTCATTCAACATATATCCTAAATATTTAAATTCGGATACTATTTCCAATTGCATACCATCCAACATTATTTCACCCACTATCATGACCTTAATCTAATCCACATTTATTTTCAAATCCCTCTACCAATCTTCTCAAACTTTTTTCGGATTCGCCACACCAAACCAAATCATCAGCGTACAATAAGCACGGCGCTCTTTACTCTCTTCCATTCTCTATCAGTCTAACAACTTCACCTGCCACCTCTATTTCTAATTCTTTCATCACCCCATCCATACACAAATTAAATATCCATGAAGACTTAACACATCCCTGCCTCACTCTACAATTAATATTAAATCAATTACTTTCCACTCCATTTATTCTAACACATGCTTCACTATATCGACATAAATACTTTTGATTCCATTCAAAAGCCTACCACCAACACCATATATTACTAACACTAATTAATAACTATATTAATCCTGTCATACACCTGCTGAAAGCCTATTAAAACCTAAAATAATTTATCCTTCTTCTCTCTCATTTTCACAAGCATTTGTTTCAATATGAAGATTTGACCTACACAGCACACACACACGCACACATACCTACACACACACACACACACACACACACACAACACACATATATATATATTAAATATATATAATATATATATAATAATATTATATATATATATATATATTATATAAATATATATATATATATATATATTATATTATATATATATATATAACATATCATATATATATAGATAATATATATAATATATATATAATAATATATAAGATATATATATTAAATATATATATATATATAAATATTAGTATATTACTATATATATAAATTATATATATATATATATATATATATATATATTATATATATAAGAATATATATATATATATATATATATAGCCCTATATATATACCTATATACATATACAGTATATATATAACTATATAAATAACATATATAAATATATATAATAAGTATATATATACTATATATAAATAGTATATATAAATATATATATATGCTTAATATTTATACTATATATTATTATATATAATATATATATATAGATAGTATAAAATAATTTGCTTTTGTTGCTAAGGAATAACTAACTTTCATACTTTGATTTTTTCTAGATTAAAATAAAATAGTAAATGAAAGTTTATGAGAGTTCAGAATTCAATTTTATTTTCTTTAACAATATTGCCAGTCAAGAACGAAATGGTTGCTTTCAAAAGAATTTAGCCCTCTCTCTCTTCTCTCTCTCTCTCTCCTCTCTCTCTCTCCTCTCTCTTCTCTCTCTCTCTCTCTCTCCTCTCTCTCTCCTCTTCCTCTCTCTCTCTCTCCTCTTCGCTCTCTCTCTCTCTCTTCTCATTCTCTGCCCTGTCTGTCTGCTCTCTCTCTCTCTCTGTCTTCCTCTCTCTCTCTCTCTCTCCTCTCTCTCTCTCTCTCTCTCTCTCTCTCTCTCTCATTTCCTCCTTCCAATTTTTCCTTTTTTTATATCTCATTCTTTTTTTTCCATTTTCTTTTATTCTCCTTTTTTCTCCCTCCCTCATTCATTCTACTGCTTTTATAGACGTAAACTTTCCTTGTTTTCTATTTCTCTTTTAATTATTCTTTTTCAAACTCTCTCTCTCTCCCTTTTCTCTCATCTCTCTCTCTCTCTCTCTTCTCTCTCTCTCTCTCTCCATCTCTCTCTCTCTCTTCTTCTCCTCTCTCTCTTCTCTTCTCTCTCCCCTCTCATCGACAAGTACTCACATTCTGTTATTTAAGAAACTGAATACCTTCTCCTTTTTGTGTCTATTTAATCTTGCTTTCGATTGAAATGAATGTAAATTATATTTAATGCCTAAATGAGGATTCCTGCTCTGAATAATACATTGTATCTTTCACGTTTTCATTCTAACGTTAATTCAATAATCTTCACTCTTCACTTCAGCCAAACTCTTAATAGTTAATTTCTCTCTCTCTCTCTCTCTCTCTCTCTCTCTCTCTCTCTCTCTCTCTCTCTCTCTCTCTCTCTCTCTCTCTCTCTCTCTCTCTCTCTCTCTCTCTCTCTCTCTCTCTCTCTCTCTCTCTCTCTCTTCTTCACCCCTCTCTCTCCTCTCTCTCTTCTCTGTCTCCGCTCTCTCTCTCCTCTCTCTCTCTCTCTCTCTCTCTCTCTCTCTCTCTCTCTCTCTCTCTCTCTCTCTCTCTCTCTCTCTCTCCCCCCCATACAAACTTACGTACAAACATATTACTATTTCCATATTGTTTCGATAAAAGGTAATTGGTACCTCTTGTAATTTTATTAAGAATATATTATTGTTTCTTTTACTAGATTTAATTTTTTTATCGCAATTTAATAATATATTTATTTTTTTTTTAAATAAAACAATTATTGTTTTTTAAACTGTACTATTTGCAATAAATCTATATTTGTTATTTCGCAATTTTAAGACTCTCAAAAGTTCTATCTGCTAGTATAATTATTATATACTAACTTATACTTAATATATAGTATACTATAATAGTATAGATATATTATACGATTAATATCATATAGCTTATCATTATATATATATATATATATATATATATATATAAATTAATAATATATATATTAGTATATATATCTTATATATATATATATATATATATAATATATATATATATATATATATATATATATATTACTATATATATATAATTATATATATATATATAATATATATAATATAAATATATATAATATTATATATATATATATATATATAATATATATATATAATATATATATATATATATATATATATATATATATATATATTATATATCATCATCATCATTTCATTCATCATCGTCATCATCATCATTCCAAGACTGGGGGTAAGGTGCTGACATGCATCGGAAAAGAAAAAGTAGAAGAAAGAATATGACACAAGTGAAAAGAAAGCCCAGCCTTACGCCCCCTCAGTACCATTTAGTGAGAGACTCGTCGCAGTCAGAAAATCCATCCTAGCGCTTCATTGGGACCGCGACGGACCCTCCACTATGGTAAATCGTCAAGCTATAGTTCATCTCTGGCCCAGGTGGCCCACAATCATACCCCCCTCACAAAAACCCCCCATTCACTCCTACCTATTATATACCTTTATTCTCGCCTCTGCCAAAACTCAGAGTTTTTCTCGCCAGACATTCTCTCCTGACTGCAATCCGAGAGTTTCTTCTGCTCCCAGCCGGTCAATTCCCAACACACTCACAACTATACATCTTTTGACTTTACCAACATCATTCATCCTTCACATGACCAAACCATTCCAACGTACTTTCATTTCTCTCATTTACCCCTTTCTTCAACCACATAACTCTCTATACTTCATTCCTCCATTCTCACTCCAATTCATATATTTATATCTCCATATAAAAAACACCACTTTTATAGCAACAATATATATATAATAATATATATATATATAAAAATATACCTTATTACTACAATATAATATAAAGAGTATATCTATATATATATTATATAAATATCATATATATATATATATATACTAATTATATATATATATATCATTTTATTGTGAAGATAAACTACTTTTATTTTTTGACTTGAATATTCATTTCGCTATCTAAAATTTCTTTTGTGACTATTTTAAAATTAAGTTTTATCCAGGAGCCCACCCACGAGTTGAATAATCAACCCTAGGTCGCCGCTTCCTTTTGAAGTAGTCACTATAAGCTTAAAATAGGACTTATTATAATATATATATATAAATACTAATATATATATTATATCATATATATAATACTATATATAATATATATATATATATAATATATAATATAATATATTATATATATATATATATATATATATATATATATGATTCGTGGAAATTGAGTCATGCATCATGTGTCATATGTTATCCGTCATGTGAATTGTGTATTATGTCATGTGTAATACAAAGAGTTCTATTTCTTGCGTCATAAAATCAAGATTTATGAGTCTTACGGCTTTCGTCTACCTTCTTTAAAAAAAAAAAAAAAAAAAAAAAAAAAAGATTAATGCAACGTGGATAAAAAATTTTAAAAATCTATACTAATTAATCACTTCTTTAATAGATCAAATACTTCATAATATTGTTTTTAAATTATCTATTATTATTTATTATTATTATATATTTTTTTATATTATTTAAAATACATCATCTATCATCTATTCATAATTATGTATTATTATTATTATTATTATTATTATTATTATTATTATTATTATTATTATTATTATTATTATTATTATTATTATTATTATTATTATTATTATCATTATTATTAATCTTATTCTATTATTTTTATATTATCTATATAATTAAATAATTATTCAAATTATTATAATTATTATCATCATTAACATCTTTTCTTATAATTTATTTAATCTTTATGGTTATTAATGATCATTCTTATTATGTATTATTATTATATTATTATATTTATATATTAATTATTATTTATTATTATTATTTTATTTATATTATTATTATTATTTTATATATATTATCATTATATTATTAATATTTTATTATGATTATTATTATTAATATTATTATAATTATTATTATTTTATTATTATTATTTTTTTCATTATTATTATTTTATTATTATTATTATTATATATATTATTATTATTATTATATTATTATCTTATTATTATTATTTATCATTATTTTTATTATTATATATTTTTTATTATGATTATTATCTTTATCATATTATTATTATTATCATTATTATTATTATTATTATTATTATTATTATTATTATTATTATTATTATTATTATTATTATTATTATTATTATTATTATTATTATTTTAATTAATATATTATATTATTATTTATTCTCATTATTATTATTATTATTAATATTATGAATATTATTAATATTATTTATATATTATATTATTATTATCATATTATTAATTATTATATTATATTTTATTATATATTATTATTTAATTTTTATGTTTATTATTATACATTGTTATATGATTTATAAAATTATAGTATTATTATATTATTATTATTATTAATTATGATTACCACTTACTTAACTATTTATTTGTTTAATTTTTTTTTTAACATTTCATATATTTTTAATGTTTTTTTTTTTCATTTGTAGATTATTTTTATAAATTTATACTGGAGAGATTAAAATTCTTGGAATGCTTCAATGTTACACAGTAATAATAGTATTTTCGATTTAATTTCATTTAATTATATATTACTCTTAGACACATCAAATTGTGTGAATCAAACTGTACACAGAAGGAAACCAGAATCGGATTGGATCGACCCAATAAGAGTTGGAAGAGACGAAGAGAGGAGAGAGAGAAGTGAGAGATAAGAGAGAGAGAGAAGAGAGAGAGAGAAGGAGAGAGAGATAGAGAGAGAAAGACGAGAGAAAATGATAGAACAGAGAGAGAGAGAGAGAGAGTAATTTTATATACAGTGCAAAAATTAACTTCTCATTAATTTGTTAGCTTTTAATTTTGAACCAAAATTGATCTCATTGTGCAACATCAAACTCACCAAGGTATTGTTATAAAAATAAAAGTTATTCACACCCTTAATATATATATATAACATAATATAATAGTTTATTAGTCATATACTATTATATATATATAGATACATATATAATTATATATAGTACATATACTCTATATATATATATATTACCTACATATATATATACTATATTATTATAATATTACTATACTATATATATATATATATATATAATATATATATATTATATATATATATATATATATATACTATCATACTATATATATATAATGTACTTATATATAATAATATTATATATAATATATATATATATAGTATAATATACTATATATATATATTATATAATTATATAATTATATAATTTAATATATAGCTATATATATATATTGTTTGCGTAAATTCCTCCATAGAGAACATCATAATCCGTCGAATACATTAAGACATTATCCAATCTTATCATATATCGATCTACAATCAGTTAATATAAATTTAGAATTTAAATACTAAGCGTTGTAATTAGCCTTACACAATACCGCCATTACAGTATATAAGACACACA
>JABUQX010012854.1:30000-34046 GCA_015478945.1 Trachelipus rathkii | reverse complement strand
CAAGGTGGAATAGACATATTTGATCTAAAAAAGAATTGAATGTTTGAAAAGACTTCTGCAGTTTATATTATTATAGAACAATCAATCATTTAAGCTTTGACTGCGAATAAATTTGCTTAAAAACTTGAAAAATTCTAAGAGTTTGCAACCATTTCCCATGATTACGGAAACTATAAAGCAAATTCAATTATACAACAATTATTCTCCATATTTGAGCTCTTCAGAATATCTCTCAAACTCTGAGGATGAGAAAACAGAGTTCAGACTTTAAAAGAAGAGCTGAGAAGGCATTAGAGTTTAGATTTATGAATTAAAAAGGAAGGAAAGAATCAATTAGACATTATTCAAAACAAGATAAATTGTTATTAAGCACTTTAGTAGACCCAGATACAAACTGAACTTTATTTCTAATGGAAATAAAGAGAATTGAGAGAAAATGGAATGCTTGAAGAAATATGCAAATAATTGAAGGTAGAAAGTGATAATAGTGTAGCAGTACAGAAGAAGGTTCAGGCGATGAATCATCCATCCATTTCAAACACAGGCATTATCTACAATGAACTTAAATTTGCCAAGTACCTCAAAATCATCAGGAGCATTATGAAAAGAAATATGCAAAGTACTTAGTTTTATAACTGTTTGAAGAAAGCAAAAGTGACATCGAGTCAGTTAGTGTAAAAGGGAAAAAAAGAGAAAAAATCAGTGGGCTCTTCAAAGGTGAAATTCTTAAAGGAAATTGAAATCTTTTTTACCACAGAAATCATTTCTAATTGGAAAAGCGAATTACTTTTAATTGGGGGAAAGTGACCAAAGCTAAATTTACAAACATAGCAGTACTAAGCCCACAAATTACTCTCCTTTCCAGTCTCCCCCATATATTCAGAGAAATTATTTTCATTTTCAGAAGCAGGAAATATATTTGAGGAAAAACGTTTAAAAATATTGCCCAATACTGGTAAACAGTTTTACTGTAGATATGTAATCCACTGTATGGATGCTACAACACAAGGTTACTATTATTTTTTGTTAAAAGATGGGTTATGGGTTATGTAAAATAAATCCCTTCCATCAATTTTTTTCTCAGAAGTAGATTAGTAATTCCGGTTCCGGCCGGAATTTTTCAAAATTCCGGCCGGAACCGGAACCGGAAAAAAATGTCAAATTCTGGCCGGACGGAATTCCGGTACACCTCTAATATATATATATATATTATATATATATATATATATATATATATATATATATATATTATATATATATAATATATATATATTATATATATAATTATATATATATAATATTATATATAATTATATATATATAACTTAGACAGGAGGGTCAAAGCGTTCAACCTCCCGAAATTATTTAAGCGATCAAAATTTTGGATTTCCTTAAGTCTTAATAAAAATAATAATAATTAATTAATTAATAATAATATAAATAATAATAATAATAATAATAATGATTAATTTTAACCAATTGATTTTCTAGATTATTCAAAGATTATGAAAGTATATATTAATGGAAATGAGGGAGAACATGTTTGTGGTCCGTAACGATTTCTTAGGTCAAGTGGACTGTTCCTCATACATGTATAAATATTTAGATCAGGGACTTTATAAATGTAAGGTTCCAAGTTTGCAGATGATAGCAAATGGCTACCTCATAAGGAATAATGATGGATGTATAAAGATTTAAAGATAAGGAGGGAGCTTGTAATCGTGATGGGATGAGCAGGTTCATTCCTTCGTCAGCTAAATTTTTCTCCTTCTAAAACTAATCTTTCTTTCCTCATAATTCATGGTTTGATCGTGTTTTCTTGCCATTCAGGCTAGAGACGAGTGCCTATCGGGTGTGGAAAAAATTCTCGTTCTCATATCACTCTCGCTAATTTTCATCAGCTAGAAATCGTTGCAGGGATACTCTTCGACGACAAAGCTGGCTTTCAGCAAAGAAAGTGCGCTTAACCTCCTTTGTCTCCTCTGTCAAAATCTTTCATTTCTAGGCAACTTCTGTAAATTCTGCTTTTCCCTCTTATTCGATCTGTCATTGTGTTGCTAATTCTCCAACTGGGAAAAAGCTAATCTCTTCGGCCCCCTCGCTCAACTATATTCTATGTCTCAATACTAGCACTTTCCCTCAGTCAGTGTTGGAAGCTCTCACATGTCCAACCTATTTCGAAAAAGAAGCCGCTCTTATCCTTCTTAACTATCGCCATGTAGCTCTCACTTGTATTTATCCAAGATCTTTGAAATCCCTTCTCAACTGTCACTTCTTAGATCATCTGGAAAAACTTCACTCCGATCGCCAGTACGCTCTCGTTGCACGAAGTCTACTGGTGATATACTTTCCTATCTAAACCGATTTATGGTTTTTCGCTCTTTAGGAACTACGGGAGACTTGGGATGGTGGCGCTTGACATATCCAAAGCATTTGACCTAGTATGGCACGCGGTCACTGCTCTCCAGCTCCCCCCTTTGGGTTTCCTCCTTCTCTTTGCTTACTTATAGCTAGCTTTTTTTAAATCGCTCAATATCGGCTGTTGTTGATGGGGCGAACTTCTTCTTCTTTTCTTCAATAGTGGTGTTCCTCAGGGCTCTGTCTATCTCCTACTTTCATTAATGATCTCACCTGCACCTCTAACTCTATCCACTCGTATTCGATGACTCGACCCTTCATTCTTTAACTCATATCAATTCTTCTCCCACTTTTTACTTCTGGAAATGCCTCTCGTCTTAAATCTTTCCGATTTTATTCTCGGCTGATGGATAGAAAATAACTTTGTGAAATTCAATTTTTAAAAACCCAACTTTTTACAAATCTCCTTTCCAAAATACCTTCTAACTTCCTGTCTCTTTCGACGGTCTGGCGTCTCTCCTGTTGACAATATACAAACCCTTGGCCTTAACATGAACAAAAAAATGTCTTTGGAAACCTCATATCACAACAATTGCTAGGGCGGCCTCAAAGACTGGAAGTTCTGTTTTAGACTGGTGAGACTTTCTCCTTTTCTCAGTTGCTCCGCTATACCAAAGTCTCATCCGCCCATGTATGGAGTACTTGCTCTCATATCTGAAGGGGGGGGCTTTGGTTTCGCCCGACTTTGGACAGGGTCGAGTCAACGGCAAAAAGGCTTATAAACTGTTCTTTTACTTTCCAGTTCACTGACCCTCTATCTTGCGAGGCGATGTTGTGCTTTATCTCTATCCTATAGTACCGCAGCGGCAAGTGCTCGAGGAACTATCCACTCGCGTACACCACCTTTACGACGCTTCGTAGCAAAAATAGGTGCTGTATGCTGCGCACCGAGTATTGTGTTTGACCATTGGTTACTCCAGGTAGTTTGCGGGGTGCTTCCTTCTTTTTCCCACCACCTACTGTTTGGTGGAATTCTCTTCCATCTTCTGTATTTCCTACTGAATTTAATCTCCTCACTTTAAAGCCTGCGTAGTTTGCATTTGCGTATTTTGCGCTAGAGGGTGAACTTTTGAGAGTACTACACCCTTTCCTTGAATAGGCTCTTACCGTGGAGTGGTGGGACAAACTGAAAAAAAAATCATTGAATGGGCAGATATGTGGGCAAATGAACTGAATCTCCTATTCCCCATCAAAACATCTTCAGATTTATCCCAGAAAATCGCCACTTTCAACATTACCCTCAGATGGATCATATGTCGGACAACCACACAATTTTGACCTTTTCAAACTTAAAGTTAACCTTTAGAATTCTAGTACTCCACACACAAAATCTACATAGCTCTCTACCACAACTCATCAGAATTGCAAATCCTCCTATCCCCTCTCATTCCTTTCCACAGCAACACAAACACATTTCACCACCACTCCACCTCATTTTCCCGTTTCCTTTCATCTTTGTTTCAGTCACAGCGATGAAAAATCAAATTTCCCTTTCTAAATACATCCATCAACCTCTCTCCTCATCTCTCAACATTTATTCTCTGACATTTCATAATACAGATACGATTCATACTTTTTCGCCGAAGGATAGAAGGCGCTTACTGCGATCACGACCTTCTCCGAGGGCT
>JABUQX010012854.1:17500-27500 GCA_015478945.1 Trachelipus rathkii | reverse complement strand
ACTAACAGGTATAAACGGGACGGTAAGGCTAGGCTTTCTTTCCGACTTGTGTCATGTTCTTCTACTACTTTTTTGTTTTTGGTGCATGGTACGCACCTTACCCCCAGTCTTGGGGAAAGAAGGTGGATGATGATGATATACGGTATATACCCTAATGATTATTTTGACTATTTCAAAGCTGGGAATTCCGTTTTAATTTTGAAAGGTCTTTCTCACTTTAAAGGTACAACAGCTCAACAATTAGCAGTCTTTATCTTGGCATCAAGACCATATTTAAGTGCTACAATTTTACAGTTTTGCCAGTCTTCTAGAAAGAGTTGACCTTAAGAGATGCATACGCTAATTAACCATCCTTCATTTTTAAAGAACTCTCGATTTCCTTCTTCTTGGCGTCTTCTATTTTCTTAGTGTACTCCGAATCTTTCCTTTGTAAGTTACAGCCACCTGCATTCAACTACCCTAACAGCACACGCAATGCACCACCATTACAAAGTGCATAGATAAGCAAATTCTATCTAGCTTGTATATTGTGACATTTACTACCTTCTCGTCACTTGGAATTTTGAATTAGTTGGCAATGCTTTTTCTTTCCCATTAAATATGTACTTTTTAATTTTTAGTAGTGTTTTAGCTCTTTTAAGGAATATGGGCAGATATGCTTCTTTTATAGGCCTTGTCCTTTAATAAAAATTTCTCGTGAATAGAATTAATATTTGTAATAGTAAATCTAATAATAATAATGTTATATGCCGTGAAACTTTTTTCAAATAATTTACTGGGTCTTCATCAAATCGTATTTGCAAGTTAAATCTCCAGGTTCACTTCCTCCATCTGAACTTATCCACTCTTACATTCAGATCAAGTTTTCAATGCACTCACATTTAAGAACTACAGAGATGCATGAAATCATGGGGAAAATGCTGGGATCTCTGTATAGATGCTCAAGGGTACTTTGAAAGAAACGGTGGAACCTAGTAGGAATGGTAAGCAACTTTTGTTTTACAGTCAAAGTCCCTGAACTTTTGAGTAGCGCCTTGTATATACGATGTAAAAATTAATAGCTTTAGAGAGTACATTCATTATTTACATTTACAAATTTACTATTCATATAAAAAAAAATTTAAAATTACAAACCTGATGTCAACGCTTCTTTTTCATCAGCTGGAACTTTTGCTATTTTGGTTCCCTTGTACACATAGCTTCCTTCAATACTTTTAAATTCTAAGTACCTTGTAACACCGGTATGAATTAAAAGTTTCACAAGCTGACCATTGGCCATCAAAAATTTCGCAATTAAATCCACATTCCAATCTCTATAAAAAATAAAAATAAATAAATTTTATCTTTCAAAACATGGTTACATTTTTTAATTATAGAGGGGGGGGGAAGGCATATACAACATTCACCACAAATAGAGAAAAATAGTTTCCTAAATTAAAATTACACAATCTCTGAACTGAAAGTGTGAAAGACTGGAAGTCTGACAGGAAGTTCATAAAATAGAAATAATCTAGACTATACCAGTAGAGTATATGAATTAAAATACATAGTAGTTAAGCATGGGGTCTTAAAGCTGGACATAGAGGATGTGTGGGTGTGTGTGGAAATTATAGTAGTACTAGTTCAAAAAGGAAGAGATTTAAGAACAATGATGTTAATTGTCTGTGTATATGGATATAACTGTGCCATATTTAAGAATCCGTGAAAGTCAACCATTATTGTTAATTATAGAAAATGTCATTTGAAATAGAGAAAGTCCTTATATACAGGGTAGCCATTGTGGACCCTCTTAACTTCACCCTGTAGCTTTCTTGTTTATATCCCAGATCATTGAATCTATACTAGACTCCCATTCTCTTCTCTCCAGTTGTCAGTATGGCTTTGAGCACCTGAAGTCAAATGAACCGGTTACATACTTTATCTTACTGATCTATAATCCTCTTCCTCAGAAATTTAGGGGAATCTTGTGATATGGGTTTTGACTGGATATGGCATGCATTGCTAATCACCAAGCTTGCTTCCTTTTTACTTTACTCACTTAACACCCCCTCCTTGAATAGGGCTTTGCCCGTGAGCGGGGGGTGATAACTAAAAAAAAAAAAAAAAAAAACGTGTTTAGCTTTCTCTCAAATCACTACTTTGGCAGTTATTGACTGAATAGCTTTTTCTTCCTTCCTAGTTTATTGTAGTTTTTCCTAAGTATTCTGATTTATCTTCTATTCTCAATTTTCAATGCTTATTTTGCTTCAGTGTTTACAGAGGAAAGATTAGATAATAGTTTGGAGACTAATAGTTCTTGTATGCATGTAACAAATACTTACAAAATTTGAATTTGACGTAAAAGATATTAAACGTTTATTAGACCATATTGAATCCAGGTAAAGCTGCAGGGCCTGATGGGATTATATGGTAGAATTCTGAAAGAGGGTAGTATCAAAGCATTGCAAAGCACGAATTTGATTTTTAAGCAATCTATAACATTTGTTGAGGTGCCAGAGACTGGAAAACAGCATATGTTTTGCTTATTTATAAAGGTACCAGAGATTTGGGAAATTATAGGCCAGTTAGCTTTAACATCTCTGTTGTAAAGTTCTGGAAAAGTTACTAAAATGTCATATGAGAGAAATATTTTTAGAAGAAACAAGTGATTGTAATGACTCCAGCACGTTTCAAAAGGGTAGTCATGTCAGACAAACCTTTTAGAATTTATGGAATACATTACTCACTGCATTGACCGAGGAGAGCCAGGTTGAATTGGTATATTTAGACTTTAGGAAAGTTTGATAAGGTCCCCACATAAGGCTGATGAAGAGGTTTATTGCAATGTGGTATAGGTGGAGTGGTACATGGTTGGGATTAATGAGTGGTTGCGAAATAGAAAACAGTGTGTACAACTTATGTCCCTTATATATCCATGGGAAATAGTGAAGAGTGGTGTCCCACAGGGTTCAGTGCTGGGGCCACTATTGTTCCTCATATATATAAATGATTTAGACCAGGGACTTAAATGCAAGGTTTTCTAAAGTTTGCAGATGATACTAAGTTGACACACAGTTAAGAATAGTGAAGGATGCATAAAGATTCAAAAATGGTCTTGATAAACTTCTTGGGTGGGCAGATAAGTGGCAAATAAATTTTAATAGTAAAAGGTGTAAGGTTCTTCAACTAGGTTACTCAAATAAAAGATTTAACTACGATATGAATGGGGATTGGCTTGAGTTTGTGGACCAAGAAAAAGATTTAGGTGTGATTATAAGCAGTAATTTGAAAGTAGCTAATCAGTGTTTGGAAGCTAGAAATAAAGCTATAAGATGCTGGGCATAATAATCGCAATGTTGTTTACAAGAGCAAGGAAGTTATAAGTAAGCTGTATAATAGCTATGTTAGGCCAGTATTAGAGTATTGTGCACAAGTTTGGGCACTTATTTAAAAAAGACTTAGATATGCTTAGCAGAGAGTGCAAACGTAGAGCAACAAGGATGTTTTGGGTTTGAGGGTAAGAGCTATGAGGAGAGGCTGAAGGAGTAGGAATGTTTTCTGTATAAAGGCGATTCCTAGGGAATGATACAAGTCTACAAAATATTACATCATTGATAATACAGAGACCAATAACTTTTTCATAGTAGAACCATGGACAGGTGACCAGGGGGCATAATAAGAAAATTAAGAAGAAAAAGCAGCCATCTTGATATAAGAAAGCATGCATTCAGTAATAGGGTTGTTAAATTTGGAATAGTCTGCCAGAGGAGGTTGCTGAGTTGTGAACTCGATTGCAACATTTAAGAAAAGGGTTGGATAGTTAAGAAGAGGTTGGGTATCATATAATATATTGACGAAGCCAAATTGGCGGGTTTTTAGTTATAGTTATTAATGTTAGATGGCATGTGCGACCATAACTTAGTTATTAATGCATGTGGATGGTTTGGGTATCATATATATATATCATTAGTTTTGACTAAGCCAAATTGGTGGATTTGTAGTTACAACAATTTGACAAGCCCTAGAGTGCTTTGTGGATTTGCATGAGCATGTTTGGATAGTGGGTTGACTGGGACAGTCTCGATAGGCCCATGTGGCTTCTTACTGTCTCTATATTCTTAATGTCTTCTAGTCCTGCTGCTCTTATCTTATTCGTTCTTATGCTGATGAATCAAGTCTTCACTCTTTATAATAATTGTCTTGGAAAAATCATATGACGATAGTTTCTAAAACTTTTGCAGCTGGAGTTCTCATCAGGTTACAAGAATTCTTTTCTTTTCTTCTACATGAGTAATCCAACCTTACATGGGTCTTATCCACCATGCACGATTACTATTCATACACGAGAATTGAGGGTAGGGGAATGGTGTCTCCGGTTCCATCCATGTTTTGGATAAGGTTGACAGCCTAAGGCTAAGTGACTATAATATGCTTCCTACTTTCTTTCTCTAAGTACTACAATCTCAGATGCTAAAGGGAGTCAACATTTGACATTACAACACAGTTATGATGCACTAGTTTCTGCAAAGCCATTAATTTTTTCTGCCTACTCCAACTCTGGCTCTATTTTAAAATACTCAACTCTGGTTCTGAACCTCCATATTTTATAGTAAATCCATACAATATACCCTAAACCTTATGGCTCCACAGCCTTGCTATAAGCCAATCCAAGATCTTCCCTCTCAAAACATAGTAAAGTGAAAATGAAGAGGGGATACAGAAAGTAAAAAAAAATAAAAAATATTGCTTAGTGGCACTTTAGATGCTGAATAAGAGTTACTAACTTTGTACCTCCCTTAAAATCAATGCTAAAATAATAATAAAGCAATGATTAAAAGCCTAGTAGCTTATAAGGAATTCCTTAAGAAATAATTGTAAGAAAATTCTTCCAAAGTCCATATTCATAAATATTTATGACATCAAGTGGCTGGCCATTTTCAAATTATTTTTGACTACAGCTACCTTAAGAGCACGGAGGTTTCAAAGCCACTATCAAACAAGGGTACAACACCAGAAAGAAAAAATCCTTTAAAAAAGAAAAAAAAAAAACATTTATCAGGACTAGGCCCCCTATTGTAATAAACTTGATGCATTTCTGCAAGTTTAAAGACATTGGGCTTTAAATTAGACATTAGTTAGAGGTCACATCATGTCATGACGTGATATCAATCCATTCCTGCATTGGTCATGAAAATTACCTTGCTGAACCGGGGAACCCACCAAACTCAACGAAAATGTGTTCATGAAAAAGGCAATTAAATATTTTTTTGTGCTCTTCCAATATGTGATGCACTAAATTTTTTTTTTATTATTATTATTATTATCAATAGCATTTTTTTTTTTTGTTGTTATTTTTTTTTTTTTTTACATAAGATCCAATGAAATAACTAACAAAATTAAGGTGTGTATGTATATATATATATATATATATAATATAAATATATATATATATATATATATATATATATATATATATATATATATATATATATATATATATATATATATATATATATATATATATATATATATTCCTTTAACGTGCTTAATCCCCTTCTCAGAGGTAACACGGGGGCCTACAGAAATCTAACTTTAAGGCGGCTTATTCCTAGCCTGTTGCCACCAAGTTTTGCAGAGGAGTTTTAATTCTTGCCCCAGGAAGATATAAAACTCATAGGACTGCTACGCGGAGGACTGAACCAGCATCCTCTCGCATGAGTCAGCGATGTCAATCTCCATTACATGAGCGTATATATATATATTTATATATATATATATATATACTATATATATATAATATATAATATAATATTATATATATATATATATATATATATTTATAAATATATTATATATATATATATATATATATATTAGAGATGTACCGATACCAGAAAAGAAGCCAATACCGATACTATTTTTTTTAGGTGCCGATACTGATACTTTAATTAATATAATAAATACACAGTAATAAGATAGACCATTTGTGTACTGCTAGGCAGGGGCGAAAAACAGGGGGGGGGGGCACTTCCCCCCTAAATCTTGGCGAAATAAAAAATGAACCTTACATGTTTGCCAGACAAAATTTTTAAGGGTTTATTAGTAGAAAAACTGAAAAAGATACAACAATTGATAGATAAAGTAGTAGTAATTAGTATCATATTATAAACACATTGTTTTCTGAAGTTTTAACGTGTTTTCGTTTTCGTATTGGCTTGAAGTCAACAAGCTCTATGCTTTTAAACAGCTAGCTTCTTCTGACAGTATTCTCCGTTAGAACTCTCAGTATGTCGATAACATTTGGCGGTTGCCAAAGCTGCTAAATCAATCACTGAAGGCGTACCCATTGATATTAAGATGCAGACAGCACATCAAGCAGAAATTAAAAGAAATATTACAGCAATTTTTAAGACCATAATTTTCCGCGGAACCCATGACTCACCTTTAAGAGGTATATGCCTGCATGAGGGAATTTTTGAAGACCTGATTAAATTTCGAATAGATAGTGGTGATGTGGAATTGAAAGAACATATTCAAGGACAGATGAATGCCATCTGGACGTCTCTGATGATTCAAAATGAACTTATCAATTGTGTGGAATTATCATAAAAAAACATGATTGTCACGGATGCAAAAAAATTTGGTCTACTCCACATTGGCCGATGAAACTAGATTTGTCAGGCAGTGAATAATTATCTATAGGATTAAGGTTTTTCGATCTTGAAAAAATGACTGCTCGAGAAGAATTTCTGGGGTTTGAAGTTCTTGAATGGATGGATGGTAAACCATTGCCAAAACGATTGATTTGTTTTTAGAAAAAGAAGGTTTGGATCAGTGTCTATGCGTTGGTCAGGGGTACGACGGCTGCGCAGCAATGGCAGGAAAGAACATGGAATTAAACAAACTGCGGAAAAATATAAAAAAAAGGATTATATTTTCACTGTGTAAGCCATCGGCTTAATTTGGTCATTAATGTCAAACATTATTCCAGAAATTCGAAATACTATTGCCATAATAAAAGACAAAACTTTTTCAGAGACTCCACCCTAAGAAGAAAATACATTCCCAACTTGCCCAAACTTTGTGAAACCCATTGGACTCAAAAATATCATAGTATTGCTATTTTCCATACAGATATGATAAAAATTGGTGAAGGTAAAATTGTCAAAGGAAGGCAACAATCAAACAAGAAAACTGCTTTTCTATTATACTGTTTGGCAACAAGACCCAATTTCATTATTACCTCATTCCTAATAGCCAAATATTTTGTTTTAGATGAACCAGTAGCTAACATTATTCAAACAAAAAATATTGACCTTATGCAGAGCTCTGATCATGTCCAAAGAATTATGAAAGTTATCAAAGACCACTGCAAAACTGCTGATCTGCTCTTATCCGCCACTGTTATTACTGCTGAGTTCTTAGTAGAGCTTGCACCACCTAGAAAAGTGCAATCCCAACATCATAAAGCAAATCATCCTGCTAAAGCTTCTACTGAATATTGGAGTCGTTCTGTACTTGTGCCTTATCTTGACTCACTTTCCTCCTCTTTAGAGACTAGATTTTCAGAAAACAATGCGCCAGCATTTCATCTTTTTCATTTGCATCTGTTTCTTATGCTAGGTGCTCCCGTAGGCAGTTTGTGTGAGAGATTAATGATCTTGATATCAACAAAATTCACACTGAAACTGACTTATGTTATACCTTGTGGCTGGATGAAAAAATGGATAAACAAAAGTTGAAAGACTTGAAACTTACTAAGTCATTAAAGAAGCCGACCCCTTTTTCCTCAAATCAAAAACCTGTCTGTTAATTGCACTGGTGCTACCTTGTTCAACAAGTACCATTGAAAGGTCTTTCAGCACTCTGCGAAGCGTAAAGACTTTGCTTAGAAACACAATGAACGAAAACAGGCTTAATGGTTTATGTAGGATGAGCATTCATAGAATTATAGTAAGTGAAAAAATGAACGAATTGGAAACAAATGTAATTGGGAAAGTCGCTGAAAATCTAAGGCATCCAATGCTAGTTTAGATTTAATATTAGTTTCGCTCAGGACTCGGTACTCGCCAACCCCCATAAAAATTACTTTACGCTTCTCAAATGTTTTTTTTTTTTACTCACCTTGTGACACAAAATTTTTAATTACAACTGTTATAGAGTTGTTATCTTATTTATTTTATAACCGAAATAACTTTTTATTCTATGATATTTTTTATTAGCCTTGAAAAGGAAAAACCTGGAGTTTAACCAACCCACACCGTCTATTGATTAGTGCGAGCAAGGAGATAAATTACTCAACTTTTGCTAGCCCCTAAGTCAAATCCTGCCTGCATATATATATATATAATATATAGTATAATATAGATATATATATATATATATGATATATATTAATATATATGATTTATATTATTTTATAATATAACCAAAATAACTATATATTATATATATATTATATATCACTAAACCTTTGGCCCCCTAAATGAAATCCTGCCTACGCCCATGCTGCTAGGCAACTCAGGATTGCATTCCCTGTACAACCAATACTTAGTCATAACAAGGTATTGTATGACTCCCAGGTATTGTATTGTATGACTCCCAGCACGGTTTCAGAAAGGGTAGGTCATGTCAGACAAACCTTTTAGAATTTATGGAATTCATTACTGACTGATTGACCGAGAGATCCAGTTGATATTGTATATTTAAACTTTAGCAAAGCTTTTGATAAGGTTCCCCACATAAGGCTGATGAAGAAGATATTGCAATGTGGTATAGGTGGAGTGGTATATGGTTGGATTAAAGAGTGGTTGTGGAATAGAAAACAGTGTGTACAACTGAAATGGCAATAAGTCATCATGGGAAAATAGTGAAGAGTGGTGTCCCCACAGGGTTCAGTGCTGGGGCCACTGTTGTTCTTCATATATATAAATGATTTAGACCAGGGACTTGAATGCAAGGTTTCTAAGTTTGCCGATGATACCAAAGTCGCCACCTCAGTTAGGAATAGTGAAGGATGCATAAAGATTCAAAATGATCTTGATAAACTTCTTGGGTGGGGCAGATAAGTGGCAAAGAATTTTAATAGTAAAAGTGTAAGGTTCTTCAAATATAGTTTTTCTCAAATAAAATTTTAAATACTATATTGAATGGGGATTGGCTTGAGTCTGTTGACCAAGAAAAATGATTTAGGTGTGATTATAAGCAAGTAATTTGAAAGTAGCTAATCAGTGTTGGAAGCAAGGAATAAAGCTACTAAGATGCTGGGCATGTAATATACGCACATGTTGTTTACAAGAGCCAAGAAGTAAAACCTAAAACTATATAATAGCTATGTTAGGCAAGTAATAGAGTATTGTGCACATGTTTGGGCCCCTTATTTAAAGAAAGACTTGGATATTTGCTAGAGAGAGTGCAACATAGAGCAACAAGGATGGTTTCTGGGTTTGAGGGTTAAGAGCTATGAGGAGAGGCTGAAGAGTTAGGAATGTTTTCTGTGAAAGGCGATTTCTCAGAGGGGACAATGATACAAAGTCTACAAATTTTTACATCTATTGATAATTAGCAAGACCAAAAATTCTTCAAGTAGAGCACGACGGAGAGACAGGGGGCATAAGAAAAGTTAGAAGAAAGCATGCCATTTGATATAAGGAAAGCATGCATTCAGCAATAGGTTGTTAATTTGGAATGGTTTGCCACAGGAAGTTGTTGGGTGTGACTCGATGGCAACATTTAAGAAAGGGCTGGATAGGTAATATGGATGGGTTGGGTAATCATAATAGTAATTTAGACGAAGCCAAATTGCTGGTTTTTAGTTACAGTAGTTAATAATGTTATAGCTTACTGCATGTATGACCATAACTAAGTGTTATTAAGGCATGTGGATGGTTTGGGGTCATATATCATTTTTTGACTAAGCCAAATTTGTGGATTTTAGTTACATGAATTTGACAAGCCCTAGGGTGCTTTGTGGATTTGCATGAGAGCATGTTTGGTTAGTGGGTTGACTGGGACAGTCTCG
>JABUQX010012854.1:0-15000 GCA_015478945.1 Trachelipus rathkii | reverse complement strand
TATATATATATATATATATATAATATATATATATATATATACACCTTTCATAGCATTATATTTTGTTATTTCTTTGTATCTTTTATAAAAAAAAATCTCAATTATCGAAAAATAAAAATGCTATTGATGTATCAATAAATAATCTGAAAAAAATTTGGTAGATTGCATATTGGAAGCACCACCAAATTTCCAGTGTTGGAAATTTATTCAGCAAATCACCATCTTAATCAAAAATTCCTTTTGAAACTGACCAAACTGATGATGCACAGTTATATCACTCTGTAGATTAATGAAACTAATTTGAATTTTCATAGTATATCTAATTAAGGTTTGTTTTACAAAGATGCTCGAGTATTTCAATAGTTCAGTTACTATGGCCCATTTCAAATGTACTAAGGCTAGTATAGATAAGGGTTTTCATTCAAATAGAGCTCCTTGAAGTTTGGGAACTCTACAATTCCTAGTTTAATTATCATATTTATTCTTAAAATAATTTTTAAAATTGAATCTACCAGAAAAAAACTGGTGCTATTCCACTCAATGTGCTGGGAAAAGCTTTTAAAAACATTAAAAAATGTTATAATTTTGTTTCACTATAGTAAGTAATTGAATTTGCCCACTTTTTTCCAAGCTGTAATTTTAATAGTTTTTATTGAATTCTTGTAAATTATCTATTAAAATTTTTTTTTATTTTATGTTGCTGTAGTATCATCCACTTTCACAGCTTTGCTCTATTATCAATTTTCAATTAAAACCACATTTCAAAACTGTATATGCATTTGAAATTATAAGAATGAAATATATTTGAATAAGTAGCCTATATTAATATACGGAACTAATTTCTAATTTTTGTAACTAAAATAACCAAACTATTTTCATACTATGAAATAATACAATTCAAGCTTTCCTAATCATCAGTGATGGGTAACTAAATTATTTTTATAAACTAAAAAAATAATAACTTTACCTAGTTCTGCCATATGAGTCATCAGGGGGTGGAAGGCCAAATTTTGTGAAAAGGTCTTCAAGTGGGGTTATGGATGCACTCTCACCTCCATAGTATTTGTTTCGATCCATATGCAGGACTTTCTTCCCAGATACTGAGAGCATTCCTGATATGATACATTCCTAAGAAAAAATATTAAAAATTAGATATCTTAATACTGAAATAAGTTTTAACTAAAAAAGTTATTAGAAAGGTCTCTTAACATTACAGTTTTCTATTGGGAATCTCAATACAACTATAGCAGTACCACAAAATCTGCTGTTTGTGTATGTGATATATACATTTGCTTGGAAAAATATGAAATAAATTTATAATGGTCTAATGAAGGACAAAAACATATTGGAAGAAAAAGAAAAACAAAAAATCTAGAAATAATAAGACTTGAAAAGGTTACATTGTAATATGCTCACTGCCAACTGAGTTTCCCCAGTGACAAAGTGTCCAGCCTTGTTATGTACAAGATATCTCCTAGTAGTTTCTTAGTTTTACAATTAAAATGGATTAATGTGTGTTTAACTAATTTAATAGCTATATAGAGAATGATAGCAAATGTTGACTTTTTTTTTTTTTTTTTATATTGGATAGGTACTTAATATATTAGATGCATTATATAAAAACTTTTAGTTTGGAGAAAATTTCAATACTTCTAGTGGTATGGGCAGTAGTGCAATATGTTGGGAAGCAATGTGTTTTGAAATGTTACCAAAGTAGAGGATCAATAAATACAGTTCTATCAATGTATCAAATTAAGATAGGTACCATATAAAATTTACATTTAATAATCCAAGTAGTTTTATAAGAATTCAAAATTAGGAATGCACTTTATTCTATTTAGAAATTAATTGATTATATTTATTAATGTGTAATGTGAAAAATTTCTAGAAAGAAAGGAGAGAGGAAGTACAATTTATTTTTAAAATAATTTGTGGAGGGATAATTAACAGCTCTTTTAAACCTTTATTTACATAGGAAAAGTTTATCTAGCCTAATTACTTATATTTTTAAAGGGGGTTCTAATCTTATAATTATAATACAATTAGTTATCACTATTATAATATAAATATATAATATATATATATCTATATACTTATATATAATTACAATGTTTATATTACTCATATATTACTATATATATATATATATAATATATAATATGTAAGGAAAGCAAGAGTTCATATTAGTTCAGTGGGCTAAGTGAGTTTCACTCAGAGTTCAAGGTTTATCACTTTCTAATAGGCCTAACCAGTAACGAAAGTTAATTTGCATTTTTCAATAACTTTTCAACTTCCTTTCAAAATATTTCTTAACGTCCGTTGACAGTTAACATTTTATAAGTAGCCGAATAAATTTAACTTGTTTTGTTTTGCAAATGTAATTAAAAAATCATTTTCTACATGCGTCTAGTTCAGATATGAAACCACATGGCTCATCATCTCCTGAATCCTGATAAGGCTAAGGTGAACACAAAATCTCAGTAATTTGACTAATTCACTTAGTTAAGAAAACATGTAACTCGATTTGACCTCACCAAGATCCTACTTAGGTAGGTAATGAATACCCCAAAGATTGGACAAAAGTTTTGTGGTAACAAATAAATATGAGTAAAAACGCTAGAAAAACTTTTGATAAAAATATTGCACACCAGTCTATAATTTTATAGGTTTTCAATTGCTTTATATATTTCAAGAAGTTTTTTAACTCTTCATATCCCATTGAATTAATATATTACATGACATTACAACTGGTGAGTATTTATTTCAATAAAGAGTGTATCAAGCTTTAAGAAACTCACTAATTTACAAAGTTTGATTATGAGCTTTTTCTATTTACATAAAAATTTATTAACAGATTTCTAGACGAATATTAAGACTGACTTACTTTTAAATCCAGCTTGCAAACTTAATTAACTTAAAGATACACTATTTTAACTATTTAGATATAAAATCTAGAGAGCAGATTTACTATGCCTCTCAATTATTCTTATATTCGTTGAATGATAGTCAGCAAATTAATCCGCAAACCAGTATTAATACTTTGATATATATATATATATATATATATATATATATATTATATATATATATATATATAATATTATATATATATATATATTATATATATATATATATATATATATATATAGGGGCCTATATGCCAGTATATATTAACCTTAGTTCTTCCAGTGGACTTTAAATTTTTTACCAAAAAGAATACTGTATAAAATGAAAAATCCCAATTTTTCCATTAGCTTTTATCTCTCACAGAATACTTCATAAAATTATAAATCCCAATTTTTCCATTAGCTTTTAATCTCTCAACATATGTTTTATTTCTGGTCAGAATCATAATGCAGAAAAAATATTTTCAAAATCCAATTCTGATTTATAAAGGGGTCTAAATTTAAAAATTAAAGTAATCAATTTATTTCATGGAAAAAATCATGAAATTATTTTAAGAATTTGAAGGGTTTAACTGCCATGGTTCTAGTTTTGAAATTACTGAAGAGTTAAATTTCCATTTATTTTCAATTTTTTTTTTTTTTTTAACAAAGACGATTTGGAAGAAATACTTGAACTAAGTCTCTCTGTTAATTTGTCAGCAATACTTGAATAATACTTAATAATACAATAATAATAATAATACAATACTTTACAGACTGTAATTACTAACCCATATTTGTGACCCATTATTAAAACTGAAGCCTAGTATGGGTTTCAGATTCTGCTAAATATACGACACTAACTCCATAATTTTAATTCCTTCATATATGACATAACACATTAGGGAAATTTGACTTCATAAAAAGAAAAATATTGTTTTCAAAGATATGCTAACTTAGGCTGAAAGATTTTAGCTTCATCGACTGTTACAGTTTTTGGTCTATACTCACAATGAAATGGGCTATGTACATACCTTTAATCCTGTTCCAAGGACAATACAATCGTATTCTTCATCCATTTTTAATTTCCTATAATAATTACGTAAAAGCTAAAGAATCAGAAATAAGTTTACGGAAAAATAGGCCTACCGGCTCCACCCCTAACTAGCAATGAATGTTGTTGTTGGCTGTGACAGCCGCAATACCGCCAAACTATAACCTAGAACCAAAGAAAAAATGCACCATCTCAACATTATTCCACATAGAAAACAACAAATAAAATATGATAATTTAAAAATTAATACAATAAAAAAATATTACAAAATAAATAGTGATAATCTTATTAACAAATAATTATTATGGCGTAAGAATATCTGCAACATTTGTGTACGTAACTAGTTGCAAACTCCCATAAGTCGTCTGCACGTTACAGTTTCAAAAGTCTTGTATACCTTTTCATTTTCACAGAATATTTTTATAAATTAAAATGGCAGACTCTTTGATTTTCAAACTTTAAAATACTACGATTTTTCTATAAATGTTCATATAATTGTTTAGTCTTTTAATATATTTCGTAAAATATTAAGAAGTAAACGTGTCACAGACCCCTACTTAGCACTTGCATATAATATATATATATATATATATATATATATATATAATATAATAGTATGTATATATATATCTAATATATATATATAATATATATATATGATATATATATAATAGTATTTAATATATAAGTGAATTACACAATGCACATGCTTCAGAATCATTAACCTATATACAATAAAAAAAATTCACATTTATTCTTCAACTCCCATAATTATTATTTTAATAATTTATGATTTGTATTTATTCTACTAAGTCAAATATGACTTATTTTATATTTTCATCTGTAGAACATAAAGTATGAATTTATTATATTATTTTAATTTTATTTAAATCACATTCATTCAACTCCTCATTCAAATAATTATAAATTTCCCTTTACCTATGATTTAGGGTTTTGTAATTAATTCTGGTAACTTTCTTCCTACAGTTTCCTGACCTGTTCTTTCTATAGTTCTAATTCTTCTTCAAAGACTCTGAAAGTATATTTTATTACGTTCTTGAAGATTTATAATTTTTCCATTTACCATGGCTATTTAAAAGCTTTTCAAATTATACATTCAAAATTACAAATAAATATTTAAACATATAATAATTAACATTCATATGTAAATCTTCTTGTCAGGTCTGGAATTAGAAAAGAACATGTAGTATAAGAAGTACTATAGTACTATAGCACTATCATATAGTACTATATGAAGTATAGTAAAGACTATACAAACAAAAATAATTTATTGAGAAGAGTCTCGAATTTCAAGACTTGTTTACTAGTTTACTTGTTTACTAGTTTACTTGTTTACTAGTTTACTAGTTTACTTGTTTACTTGTTGTAAGGGTTGTTAAACTTCCTCATTTTTAGGAAGGAATTCCTCTTAACAATAATAATATCTAAATATAAAAAAGGGAATGCAGTCCCTTTCAACGTGAAATCAGTACGTATATAATATATATAGTATATAGTATATATATATATATATAGATATATATAATATATATATATATATATATATATTATATATAATATATATATATATATATATATATATATATATATATATTTATTTATTTATTTATTTATTATTACCACATAGCCTCTTAATCCCGAGGTAAATTGGTCAGGGAAAGAATTTTTGTATGGGTTTTCCTTGACTTTGCAAAGATCATAAAGATATAATGGTCGATAGCATGCCCTGCTTCACTCGACGTAGTCGAAATGCTTGCCACCGTAAGGCGTGGTTTCATCCTAATTACCGGCTTTTCCCAATGCGAGAAGCATGGGAAGAGTGATTTGTATGTGAATAGGCTGTTCTTTGTATGTTTATGGTTTGTAGTGAAGTGTGTGTATTTGAGATTAGTGGTAATATCACTATTGCCGTAAACTGTAACGAGTCAATAATTGCAGAAAATCTCCTACTAACACAATTTTTTGTGTCCGTTCACGTGGCCGAACGCAGAACTCGAACCATACTGAGAAGGGAATCCTGTTCTTAGCGACCAAACGGTCGCCTTAAAACCCAACTGAGCCAAACGTGTAACTCTATATATTATATATATATATCATTATATATTATAATATTATATATATATATATATATATATTATTATATATATTATATATATATTATATATAATATATTATATTATATAATAATATAATAATTATATTATTCTATAATATATATATATATAATATAATATATATATATATATAGTATATATGATAGTATATATATTATATTATATATTATATATATTTATATATATATAAATATATATATATATATATATATATAATAATATATATATATATACTGTTTATTATATTATATATATATATATATATATTATATATATTAATATATATATATATATATATATTATATATATAATATTTATATATATATTATATATAATATTAAATATATATTATATATCATAGGTGACCCCGGCTCATTTAGGGGTATTCCGCTAGCGCACCTCCGCAGCTCGATAAAACGTATCCGCTAGCGCTCCTCCGCACTAATTCAGACCATCAAAACTTCCGCTATCGCAAGTCCGCACGTCCACATCTTCCGTTAATAATGTGCGACTTCCAAAAGGTTGTAATATTAAATACTAAATAGTATATATATCTTTACAAAAGAAATTTAATTTTATATTATATGAAAAAAATTGAATAATATTTCACAAATTCTGCAAGATTTTCTCTCCTCATCAATAGTTATGTAGTGGGGTATAATTGCTCGCCCTAAAAACCCACTCTGTCGAGAAAAAACCACCTCAGGAAATACCTCATCCACCTTACCTTTTTAACCTGCCTTGACCTTTTTTGACCTTGCCCTTTTTTTGACCCACCTGACTTTTTTGGGCCCAAATTTTTACCTTCCCCTAGACCTTTTTTGGGCCTTGACTTTTTTGGCTCTTCTACTTTTTTCTGCTACCCTTTGGTCTTCCTTCCATGGGTCAATTTTGGCCCACGGTATTTTTTGAAAAAACCCTAATTTTGAGAACCCTAATTTTTTGAGAAACCCTAATTTTTTGAAACCTAATTTTTTGAGAACCCTAATTTCGGCCCCTATTTTTTTAGCACCCCTTCGAAGAAGGGTTGCGTCAAACGGTTGCGTCAAGCAACCGTTGTACGTATTACCCCCCCCCTATTTTTGCTCACCCCCGCAATTTTTGTTCGACCCGTCGTACGTGCCCCCCCTATTTTTGGCTCTCCTTTAGGGGCTTAGCCCTATTTTTTGATGTCTTTACCTTGTTGTGACCACCTGCAGATACCCATCTGGTAATTTTGGCCACGTAATTTTTTGGCTATCCCTTTGGTCTTCCATGGGTCAATTTTGGCCACACGGTAATTTTTGATCTTCTTTAGGGCTTAGCCTATTTTTGATGTTCTTTACTCTTGTTGACCAGATATTTCGGCATGGGTCATTTTGACCCACGCCAATTTTCTGGGCACCTCGTGCCCCACCGTCACATATTTCGTTCCTAACTTGAACGCATGTATGGATCTGTCCTAACATACACTTACACACACAAGCACACTCACACACACAACACAACCACACACACACACATCACAGACAACACACTTATACACACATTTCACTATGACACTTATACACATCATCACTATGACACTTACATATACACTATAACACTTACATTTACACTTATTCACACGTACAAACAACACGACCAACTCCATTGTCTCCATGGTCAAATTTTGACCAACGTAATTTTTTGGGCTTCTTTGGCTAGCCCTATTTTTTGCGTCTTACCTTGTTGACCATGAATTTCAGCCTTGACCCTCTGCCATAATACAAGGGTCAATTTTGACCCATCGCTGGACTTATGCTTTGGAATGTTCCCAAATCACGTAAAAAGTACCGTAGTATGTTCATTAGTGTTTCATGAGTATTAGATGAGTGCCAGTGAGTGCAGTGAGTTGCCAAGTGAGTACCAATGAGTCCAACGATGCCAAGTAGTTGCCTATGGTGCCAACAATGAGTGCCCATCAGCTAGTGCGAAGTGAGTGCCACATAGTGCCAACTTGAGTGCCACTTTTTTTCACAGCCTTTTTCTACCTCCCTTGAGCCCCCGAATTAGAGCCCTAATATGGTGTCCTACCCCTAGTTAATAGTATTGAGAATCCGAATGTGTAACATTACAAGTTGCTAGAATGCTTCCTACATGAGTTAGTATTTCTAACACTTATACCTAACGACTAATATATATCTAAAATTACACAGTTGAGACAGGCCGCAAACGTTCAGAGTCCGAGTCCCGTCCGCAGGTCAGCCAATCCGCGAAAACCGCGCCCTGCGCCGTCAAGGCGCAAAAATTTACCCGGTATTCCCCGCGCGTGCCCGCACGCAATTTCCGTATCCCCGCCGCGCTGTGCCCCTGCAGGCCGTCTAAAATCCCGCGCGATACGAAAATATGATATCCAATGTAAATATACAAAGAATTTCTTTTTCAAATATACTATGATCATTCATTTTACTACAATTGTACAAATTTTATTAAAAACAATTACTTTACCAACCTTAAAGCAGTAAAGCATAAAACAATAGAGGTGTTATTACCTAACACCTAGGGATTAGTTATCCCTTGTTTTACTGCTTTACTGCCTTAACTCTCTGCTTTACTGCTAATACTCCTCTGTTTTACTGCTTTAAACTCATGTTTTATGCTTTAACTCTGCTTTACTGCTTTAAACTCATGTTTTACTGCTTTAACTCACATGTTTTTACTGCTTAAACTTCATATATTTATAACATTACATACTTAAAGTCAGTAAATCATAAATAATAGACGTTGTTATTACCACACTAGTGTATTAGTTCTTTTGTTTTATCTGCTTTACTGCTTAAACTCTCTGCTTTACTCGCTTAACCTCTCTTTCTGCTTTTAACTAACATTCATATCCTTAAAGCAGTAAAGTCAGTTAAATCAATAGAGGTTGTTACATAGCAGGATTAGTTGCTTTTGTTTTACTGCTTTTACTCATAACTTGTCCTCTTTACTGCTTTAACTTTTCTGCTTTACTGCTACTGCTTTAACTTTCTGCTTACTGCTTAACTTCTGCTTTTATCGTTTTATAACCATATATTATTATACTCTTATTTTTCTTTATATTTTTTATTTTTGTTTTATTACTTTTTATTTATATTTCTATTTTATTTTTGTTTTAATTTGTAATGTAAGAATAAACACACACATTTTTATTTTGTTATATAAACATTTTATTTTAATAAATTGTACGAATTTTATTAAATACCATTATGATTGGATCTTTATGCTTTACATTTTAATTACGCTCTATTATCATTATTCACATTTTAACTGAGTAATGGATGTTGGAGAAATTTACGTTCCGAAGTCCGGCTACCATGTTTGTTATGCTGGTTCCGATCAGGGCTGTGGTAACCTTTCTATTATTACAACCTATTTTAAGAAATGGCGATTTTAAATTAATACTTTATTAAAAATAAAATATGTGTTTAAATTTATTCAAGGTAAAAATTTTAAAGAATATAAATGATGTTTATTCAAATTTCGACGCAAGCATATACGATTTAAGTCGCTAACCAAATTAAATACCCAAAAAAAATTGGAAAACCCCCCCAAAACAAAAAAAAAAAAAGATTAAATTTGTTTTTTAAAATTTTTTTAAGAAAAAGATTGGGAAAAATTTAATATACAAATTGAATTTGGAAATAGCCAAAGCGTTCACCGTTTATTCTCATGTAATGTATGCATTATTATCCTCTGTTTTTTTTCATCATGAGAGAATATTTTTCATCAAAAGCAAGCATGTCGAAGTTTCTTTAACACACAGTATTTACTGTTGTTTGGCCAGAAAAGAGACATGAGTCAAATTAATGTATTGGCAACTCAAATGTTTCCCCTTCAAAGGAAAGAGTTCTTAAAAGTATATAAAGAGGTTACTTCGATCCCACACGGTTATTTGATGTGTGAACTTCATCCCAAAAAACACGCACAGAGTGCGCTCCTGTGACACTATTCTGCCATTAAAAGAAAGTATATTTTTCAGAGCAACATAAACTGTATAAACTTTCTGAAAGTATTACTCTATAAAAAAAACAAAGTGACGTCATTTTAAATGTAAAGAAATTAATAACAATGAAAATTCATTCCATGTGTTATTGAAGTCCTGTTTTAAATCTTTCAAAGGATGTTCATTAACAGCCTCAGAAGGCTAAGCTACTGTCGTTATATTGAACATGATTAAAATATGTTTTATCAACATAAAAACTTGTAAAAATAAAAAGAAGTTTTAACTACAGAGCGGACAGGTAATTCTGCCTTTAATCGTCTTGGTACTGACCACTGATAACTATATGGTTGTCTCCATAATGAAAATATATTTCCTTTTTTGGCTGTATACATGAAAGTATAATGAATATCAGCATTTGTACAGAATCCAGTTCCTCAGATTCATCATTCACAACCTCAATATGGCCAGTTATTACCGCACACTTGCGCAAATCCACAATGCGCAGTTTCATCCTTCGCAGCCCCGCATATACGCAAATATTAACAGCCGCATGCATGACATACATACCTCTTTCAACATCAGCAGCAACAGTGCACCTACAGAATCCTTATAATTGTGAACCGAATCATTATCTTTCCAGAGCCTTCTACCTCCTACTTATTATGATGCCTTAAAGTCTGAAGCAGATAACCATATATGAGACGAAGTGTACAGGATATAAAATTCAGACATTAACATCCATGAAAACGCCTGTTATACCAAGATGCCATACAAAAAATTGATAATCTTAAGACTTGCATCTACAATCATCCCTACGTATTCCGCTAACCGATAATGTAAATATTCCTAATGAAGTAAAACTTGAAATGAAAAAATGAAGATAAATTAAAAAATATCCTAGAGAGACTTACCATATTAGAGTGGGTAATCAGGAATACTCTAATTTTTTATTTAATTATTTTAAAAAGACCAATAACTTGAATTTGAACAAAAGCCCCCTCAAAGTCGCAAACGTAATTGATTATGAAGATGTTAAAGGATCAATATGTTACTTGGATAGCTGATCTATCACTAAATGGAAGATAAGGCCCTGTTAAAGTATGAATGATATTCAATTACAAGAAACTTCAGACTGATTAAATTTTCCCCAGAATTTAATCTTAAATACAACGCGAATTAGCAAAGACTTAGATAAGATATACCCGTTTCACAGAATAAGATCTTGAGAGAAAGTCTATCAGGAAAATATTACGCATCAGATACCCTTAAAACGTCTCACCGAAATAGAAAAGGAACGAAAAGAAAGAACACCTTATAATAGCTCAGTTGATTAAATCGTAAGTTATCCATTATCTATATATATATAATATTATATATATATATATATATATAATTTTTATTATAGAAATACACTTGATGGTAGTGTGGAATTTCTATATAAATTCCATATACTATTCCCTATATATATAATTTTATTTAGTTTTTATGTTTGTTTTAAATTAAAATGTTATTTTAAATCTTTTTCTCTTCCTTATCCCTTGTACCTAAATACATTTTTTGACAAATATTTATATATATATATAACGCTTACACGTGTGTCAGTAGACAACATGGAAGTGCGAAGAGGTAGTTGATCAAATAATTACTTCAATTTAGAGGAGCCCTAAATAGTTTGGGGGTTCAATCACTAGTTTTGCTTTATAGTATCCAATTATTTGAGAAAAAATAGTTAAAAGCATATTTGGAGGGTGAAGAGGCATTTACTCTACATAAACTTGTAAGAAAAAATTTCCTACACGGAAAACCAAATCTCCGCAGCTCGATAGATAAGTGCAGTTTAGATTTATCGGAATGATTAAATATATTCAGCTCTTATAATGAAGGTTTTCAATATTACTTTTTCATATTGACGTATATAGATACTTGTGGTTGAAGCCAAAAAAAGATAAAAGATCAGCTAAAGTTGCCGATGCTGTACTTGAAATTATAAAGGACGAACGGAGAACACCTAAATCATTCTGAACAGATTCAGGAATGAATACAAGGCGAGAGTTTCAGGAGATGCTCTGGGAGTATGGTATAAGCTATTACATACATTTTCCGTAAACAAAGCGGGTATAGTTGAAAGAGTCCAGCGTAAGATTAAAGAGCGTATGCATAGGTATTTTTACTAAATATAATACTTTTAAATATATTGATTATAAATTAAATTGGCTTATTCTTATAACAGGTCTTAACATAAGAACTATAAAAGTCAACTCCTTAGAGATGTTCTAAAACTAGAGAACTCATGGCGTATATGGGTTAAAAAGAAACAAAATCAAAAGATAATTCAGGAATAAAGGTAAACCGATTAGTAAGAGTTCGAACAGAAGAAAGTTAGAAAGGATATAATCTCGTTGGATCTATCGAAGTTTTAAAAGTCTTTTTCACAATATCAACCATTCATCTTGAATATTTTAAAGTTATATTATCTGAATTTAATGGTGAAAAAATAAAAAGCGGATTTTATAAACACAGAAAATACAAAAAGTAAGGTTCACCCTGTAACTCACTAATATAAAATTGAAAAAATATTACGTAAGGGAAGTAAAGGAAAAAAATAAGCATTACTTGTGGATAATGGTGATAATCCTGCCAAGTTTAATTACTTATATTAAAAAGCAAAGTGAAGTTTAAGGCACACATTATCATTTTGTCATTAATAGATCAATGGAGAGTTGTAGACTTCACTTTTATATAAAATCTGCCTTCTTCAGCCTCCTTGATTTACATCCTGATAATAAAGTCTCGGATTTTACACTTTGTGCTAATGAATCCTCATTCGACTTGAAAGAGAGCATAAACGATAAAGAATTAGTGTGAATGATATTAAATACGTGACATAGAAAATTTACCTCACAATCTATTCGATGGGGGTTCAGAAGGTAGAATGTGTTTGAAATATATTTAATAAGTGAAGAATACTCGTTATCTGACAAGGACTACAATTGCAAGGAAGATGAATGATCGACAACATTGTCTACAAAAGAATACTTCTTTGAAGAATTTATTTGCGGAAGTCATATTTTAAATCGGTGCCTGCTATTTTTTGTCATTTTAAACGATCTTTTTGATATGAGTATTATGGTTAGGATGTGGTATAAAATACTGAAATGCGTACACTATGAAGATTAAATAATAATATCTAAGTTCAACCAGTAAATGTAAACCTATCGAGACGGACTGTTTTTTCTAGATCCGATCCCATGGCAGCGTAACAATACTTCCTAGACGTGATGCTGAGTTGGATATACTTCATGATACCCTACTATGTTGTAAAGAGGGTTAACTATCTGAGAATAACTCTCATGACTCCACATTGAACTAAAAGATGAAGCAATCGGATTAACTGCTTATACAGTGTACCCCACAGAACGATGCTCAATGTCAACTCAGGTAATCTTATTATATACAATATTAATTGTATCATATGTAGGTAATACTAAAGCCCCTTTATTAAGAGTGGTGCATTTTCCCAGTAAAGTTATAACATCTCCTAATGTTCATTATCTACTCTGATAATCAAATTTGACTCTGTAACCGTTGCATCAATAAAGATGTGAAGGAAATCCTTTTCGCCTTTTACATACGGTCATTGTTATGCAAATTCATATTAGAAGAAACACGATGCATAATTGAATAATAAGAGGTCTAGTCAATATTTTTCCATTTCATTAAACTTGATGTTGATAATTGGCTAGTAGAAAGATACTCCTGTAATAATGGACGAAAAAAGGGTATTCAGGGGAACAAAACTGCAAATGGGGTATGGGCTTGGTGGATTTTTTGCCAAGCTATTGAGAAGTGCAAGGCCTCTGCCCAGAACAGGCGGGAATATATAGGTAAAAAAGCTATTATAGACACAGGTTTGCATACTATTTCAAGATATTGCTCTGCAGTGAAATATCCTCTGACAGTCATGTAAATAGACCGTTATTGCCGATTGTTTAGATGAGATGTTGATGATGTTAAGCGTAAAATAAGACTGTAAAAATTTCAGGACATAAGGTCGAGGGATCAACAAAAGAAATGTCCATATTCAGAAAAAGACTAAGAGGAAAAAACCTTAAAAGAAAAAATGATAGATGTATTTGCTATTTAATCTACTAACTGATAAACTTTTATACGATGTGTGTATATAATAAGGTTTTTTCATGAAAATGTTCATTATACGTCCAGAGGTCGCACATGCAAGATGCATTTCCTTCATCTTTCTAGTCCTGATTGCTGTAAGAGTGAATTGGATCTTTTCTCAATGAACCCTACACAGATTTTAGGCGTTAGCTGCGTCCACTTTCATCATATAATCCTCTACTTCTAATATCAATTTACAGATATTCTTCTAAAGTTCTTGCTTTCTGTAAAATGTGATCAATACTTAAGACATACACTAAAATGTGTTTTTATATTAAAAGAAATGACCAAACATCCTGATGGTACATGATCTTCCTACGGGTGAATGACCATATAGTATAATACAGCGATCTAAATTTCCTGTATAACATGTTTCTCCCAGATTGAAGTCTACTCTAACGGAACTTCACTAGTCTATCAGCCTGGCTACATTATCCTTATAGACTAAGCTATATAGCAACAATTTTGTTAATTATTCCCAGTACGACTGCTATAACAACTCTCATCTCATAAATCAATGTGTTTTACAAGTCGTTCAAGATGAATGCTGCACATATAGATACAAGCAGCTAAAGTCATAAATAATATTTATGAATTTTTTTACGGTCCATTAAATGGCGATATCTTCTCTCACAAAGACTCATTCTACATCTGTAGATACTAAATCAGTTTATCACGGTCATATCCTAGAATTGCTCTTAATAAAAAAGTAAACCTGCTGTTACAGCTGTATGTCCAGAACCTGTTTTCAAACTGTTAGGAGGCTTAATCTCTATTCAGCAAAGTGAATGCTAATCACCA
>JABUQX010012853.1:37500-46990 GCA_015478945.1 Trachelipus rathkii | reverse complement strand
CTATGTTCCACTAGGCCATATGACATTGTCAGAGCTGACCTTCTTTATTGCAAGGCTAAATCACCAGAACATCAATTTTCATCCCAGCTTAACCTTTGAATCAGATGCAATAAGGGAAAATGACACATTAAAGTTTATCGTTTCTAAAAAGGCCCTTCAAAAATGGAGTGTATATATATATATATTTACTATAATAAATATATATATATATATATATATAATATATAATTAATATATCATATATAATATTATATAGTATATATTATATATATATATATATATATATTATAACTATATATACTCTAATATAAGATTAACGACGATAATTATATAATATATATATTAATATATATATATAATAGTATAACATAACTATATCTTATATATATATATATATATAATTACTATATATACATATATATATACTATAGTATATATAATATATTATATATATATATGATATCATAGAGTTAATAGCAACACACAAATTATATTGGAAAAAATATTCATTTCAATCATATCGTATGGGAAAATATTAATCCTCAGTAAAAATAAATCGCAGTAAAATTTCGGCTTAAATATAGCAGTAATATTCATCCCGCCAGGTCACATGACACCAACGCGGTCAGTATATGAATTTCCAGTATAAAATTTTCCAGTATTTGAACAGTATGCCGTTCTTACGTACTTACGTCAGACACGCTATTTGGTTACTCCGTCAGATATGTCTGCTAGTAAGCTCTGTCGAGATTAGACTAGTATTGTCGTATTAAATGTATTTAAAAATGACACTCCTTTAGTCAACTTAAACGCTATGAAAGATAAAAAATTTAGAAGTGTCTTTTTCTTTCTTATAATAGTTAATTAAATTGATCACGGCCGTTTTCAATAAGTTATGCCATTCGATCACAGCTTTTCAAGACGGTTAAAGTTAACTTGTATAAAGTCTTAAGTTAATTAAAGTAAAGGATTAACAACCTTTAAAATGGAGGAGGAAACCCTTCAAAAAACCTTTGGCAAATTCACTCCGTAATAATAACATCACTCATACTCTTCATAAGCGGTCATATCATTTAATGATAATTCTAAGTAATTGTTCTCCAAAAGAGTATACGGAAGGCCTTCCAAGCAGGACTCTCAATAACTTTAAATGAAACTTCGACATTCGTCAGACCGAAGAACAATTATTAAGGTAAAATATATATCCTATTTTAAATCATTTATAGTTACTTTAGTGTAAAAAACTAAAAATAGTCTGGTGGCGTCAAGAGCCTCTTCTATCGAAAATTATGCAAAAATATAATTTTGATATATTTGAAAGGGATTTGCGATCTATGCGATCGCTTTACTTAATTTAAAAAGGTTACTTCAAAGCCTTAGACATTGAAAATTTTATTATTAAAAAACCCTTAACTTTTCAACTTTTATTCAAGTTCATAATTTCAATAGCTATTTATTGAAAAAATGCTTTAGTTAAAAGTGAAAAGTTAATAAAAATTTAAACTTGTGTAGAAACTTAAAAGTTATTAAATTAAAGTTCTGCGCATGCGTTATATGTGGCGCAATAAATTAAATCACGTGTTCAAAAAATGGTAGGGAATTCCATTGGTATTGAAGGGTTTTTGTAAATAGTCTTTTTTATAGTAATAGGATAATCGATTTTAAATATTCATTCAATTTTTCAGATAATATTATAAATTTATATTTCATTCTTTATAAAATAATCATATTTTCTCTGCTCGTTATTAGAAGTAAAGAAAATTATCGATATTTCTTAGTATATGATTGTTGAAGTGTTAATGATAACGTATTTATTTTTATCATTTATCAACTATTGTAATTATAACAATAATTTATTTCTAAGATTAATGTTTGTATAAAAACAAAGCCAGTGTGTTTGCGTTATTTTCCTTGAAAATTTTAGGTAAACATTAACTGAAAATGGAAAAATAATTTTGAAAAATAGGCTAACCTAGAGCTGAATCCAGTTTATGACAGAAAGTTTTGTGAGCCTAGGGGTAAGCTGTAGGAGCCTATAGTATTTTTTAATCATATGGTGAACACAAATCAGTTATATTATAAGCAAATATTTTAGACTTAAAGCATTTTTGAAACAAAATGGACCAAATTTATCAATTTTAAAAAGCTGAGGACTAATATAAAGGACTCGCATACTAAAATAATAAATCACAATTAAATGAATTGCAAAACTAATGACAGTTTGGGTATTATTTTTTGCAAATCTCAAAAATGAAATTAAATAATTTGATGTTAAAAATCAAAGAATTGATGATTAATGATTGATGTATTGATGGAATCTGAGCTTGAAGCCCTAAATATGGACTCTGAAATAGAAAGTCAAAGTGATTATTATTTTAGAATTAGAAATAAATTAGAGTGTTTATAATGAATTCTAATTTTAAGTAAGAGACCTGCTAAGCAAGAACCGCAATATTTCTGATAGTTTGGTGGAAGCCTTAATAACATTGATCACACTACTAATGTAAAATTGCCCACAATGAGTTGTTCTAATTTTGATGGAAATTTTAATAAAATTAAGTTTCCAAGTTTTTTAAATCAGTTTGATGAATCAATTGTTACGGAAATACCCTAAACCTATGATTCTGTTAAATTATGTACCTTTTGTTTTTTGAGGGACTATCTCTTAAGTATTTGTCTTCACATTTATCAATCTACATCTGAACAAATTAAAAAGTAGCATTACGATTGTCTGAAAGCTGAATATTTGGAATGTAACAAACTATAACAAATGACATTGTTTGCCTCTTTGATAGCTATTAATATAGAAATCCAAATATGATAAAGATTTTTTTATCCTTAAAAAACTGCATTAAAATAAAATCAGCTGAATTATTCTACGATCTTAAAGTGCTAAATTGCGATTGTACAATCTCAAAGAGATCCAGGCTGTTGTCTTGCTTTACACACGATGAGTAGTAAAAAAGTTACCTAAAGTATTTTTGAAGGACCTGATATAAGAAAAGTAGGGCACAATTATCCTGATATTAATGAAATTCTGGACAATTATTCAAGGATATAGTTCTAAACCTATTAAAGTTACTCAGTTCTCCTCAGAAAGAACAGTAAAGTGCCAAACTCAAACGCAAAAATACACTTTAACTACTACAAAAAGAAAAAAACATCTCAAAATAATGCTTAAATAAACAAACATTCTTTAGCATATTTTCAAAACCTCGAAGTAAAGTAAAAGAGGTTAGAAAAAGTCTAAATTAATGTTCTGGGCTCATTCTTTAGGACGTTGTCCTGGTGATACTAAGCATTTTGAAGCCAATATTAATAGAGTAAAGGAAAGTTGGGGTTTATGCGAAAAGCGTGCTGGCAATCACTCCACACAGCACAACTGGTTTCTTAGTAATAAAATAAATGAGGGTTTCCGTGTAAATGTGAAGAGATCACACATACAAACCATTGATGTAATGTTAATCAAATAAGTGACGTGGAAATACAAACGACCAATCATTGCATCAACCTTTATTCATTCAAAGTTTTAGAGATATGAATATATTCCGCCTACCACTTCTTTTAAACTAGTTATCCAATGGTTAAAGACAAGGCTTTTCAGATGTTTAATCGATACAGCGTCAAGTAGATCTTATATCTCTAGAGAAGCTGCTGAAAAGCTAATATCTAATATAAATAGTCTTCCTATAATAGAATATATGAAGTTCAAACTTTCATTGGTTCTAAAATAAAAAGGTTTCATCAAACATTGATTGGAGTCAGAGTTTTTAAAAGAATAGTTTTCATTCCTTTTCTAATAGATGATGAATTAAATATAAATTATAAAGTAGATGGCATTCCTGATGTTATTAAAAAATATGAAACTTAATGGTTTAAATTTTGCAGATAGTAATTTTAATGATTCACATGTAAATAGTCATATTAAAGTAGAATGTATTACATGGATATAGAAGCATTATAGACTTTTTCGCAATCCTTTCAGACGTACCTCTTTCTGCAAGTGTGGTCCATTGTTTACAATATTGCAATAATAAATTAATCCGTCCAATAGGTAATATTTAAATTTTTAAGTAGAGAACAAATTGTACGTTTTGGTTTAAGCGCAGAGAAAAGTTAGAAAAAGCCTTATAAATTTCATCAACTCAGTCAAAAGGTTGAAGCAAATAATGCTGTAATTCTTAAAATTGATTCTGAATGTAATAACAGAAGGCTGAATACACAAAGTGTATTTTGTATTAGAACCATCCAAAAGTTATTTCAATCCCATTGAACGTTTTTGAATTCTGATATTGACAATGGTTTGGAAAATCTGTTTAGCCTGGAATCATTGGGCACTCAGCAGAATAGAAAATTCTGAACACTTGTAGATAAATGTCAAGTCTTCAATTAATTTTAATCACGAATATGATTTTTAACAGAGACAAACATTTATCATGCTAAGTTCTTCCTTTGGCTATGAGACAATAATAGAACTTCAGTTCCTAATATTTTAAAATAACTTTAAATAATAGCTAATAGCAGTAATTATCTTACTCAAATACATTTAAAAATGAATACAATAAAGTTCTTTGAAAGTCTATAGAACTGAATGATAAAATAATTGAAAAAGTAAATATAAGGTGTTCGTTTAATGATTCTTCAGTATTTATAAATATAAATTCACCTCATCGACGCCTATACATAATGGAGAATCGCGCGAACCAAAGAACCACCAACAAATAAGCAGACCACGTTTAAGTCGCTTCACTTAACAAGTGAAATAAAACTCTTCATCGTTTGAATGAGCCAGACTTACAGCCCACGACAAATGATCTATGACCCTCATGATATTCACTTTAAAGCTACTACTGATTGTTCAGAACGCAATCGTACTGTTGATGGCGAGGAAACAGGCTTGTGATCATGATTAGGTTAAAAAATGAAGTGGACAATTGAATAGGTTCAACTTTCTTGGTGAGTTGTAATACACCGGCAACTAGAAGCTATATAGGTTAACCTCACATTGAATATTTGGGATCTGTCTCTATTACATCTTCCCCATTATCTTAGCATCGATATATAACTGGAAACATACTCATCGCCTCTAAAAGTATACCCACATGAAATAGATGTACTGAACATATTATCCTCAGTTCCTATTGGAATATTAATTTTACAGCATGCAAGAAGAAAGCTGAGATAAGTAGGTACTATATCACAATGATAAGAAACGATGGAAGAAGGGGGTATTTTATCTTGAGATCTTGAATCACATCGGATGCTTTGCGCTGTAAGTTCAAGGAAGAAAACTCCTTTGTCAGAGCAATTCTATTGTTATGAAAAGATCCTTAGCGGAATATAAGTTTCCAATGTGGTGACTGACTGTAACTGCATATTAATTAAAGATAGAATATCTTGGAGAGTATTTCAACTAAGCGTCAATTGTTGTCTGAGATTCCCAAGCTTTTCGATCCTCTTAACTTTGCTCTTCCTATGTTGGTTAGGGGTAAATTGTTGATGAGAACAAGTGTGGCAGCAAAATTTGGCTTGGGAAGAAAGAGGGCCTGAAGAGATACTGAAAGAGTGGTAAAACTGACGCAATAACTGCCGAACATCTTGCGATACGATTGCAATAGCCTAGGAGGGCTCTTTCTTGAGGGAAATTAAGTATGCGCTTAACATTCTTTTTTTTGACAGTCTGAAAGTGTTTATGCAGATTTGCTCATGTATGGAGTGGTAATGATAATAACAGCTCCATTTATACTTTGCTACAAGCCATACGGCTAGCCTCCTGCCAATACGCCTAAGGGGAGTTAAGTATCCCTTTCCTGGAGGCTGATTGGGGTTATTTTGGCCTTGAAATGCTTACCTAATATTTTGGAAGCATATAGTAATATTGTATCTTTTGAATTACATTTAATTCATTGCTGTGGATTCACAAGTAGTTTTGAGCTTGATTATTAACCAGACAAACCAAAGTAAAATCTAAGTTTTTTAAAAAAAGAATAAATGAAATCGGATGGCTTAAATTACTTCCATCAGTAAGAAGTACAAGGTAAATGTGTACTATAAAATGTAAATAAGCCCAGAAAAATCCTTGTGTGATTAGTCTGAGATAAGAATGTCGAAGATAAAAATACCAACAGAAATATCCAAGAGTGGTACTATGGTCCAGTTTGGTTAACTAATGATTTAGACAATTGGCCCAAGTATCCTATGTTGAGTGTGCACAAGAACTCCCGTTACCTCTATAATGGTAAATTTAAATATTGTTAATAATTATAGTCATTAGTATTTTAGATTTAAGTAAATATTCATGCTATCGAAAAGAATCTTAAAGAATCCCTGCCCTGGATTTTTTATGAAATGGCGTTACCGAAAATCTAAAGCGTAAATATAGAATTACCAGACAAAAGTCTGTAAGGTATTGGCCTCTTACACAATCAAATCAACGTTCAATCCTTTTGTAATGAAATTAACTTTCTTTAAATGAATGATAAACAGAAGGTTAAAAGTAACTTCCCTTGAAAGGACTCAGAAATTCCTCCCTTAGTTTTGAACTTGAATCTTTTCCTTGACGAAAAAAGGCTATTTAAGAAGTAAGGGAGGATTAATAAGGCTCTTCTTATTAGCTATGAACAAGCTACTCCTATATTAATGGGAAGAAATCATGGTTTTACATTGCTATTTATTAAATATGCCCATGAGCAAGTAAAGCACCTTGGCATTGAGACTACTCTTAATTACATCAAAAATCAAGGTGTGTGGATACCTAAGGGTAGAGCTGCAGTAAGATCTGTTTTATTAGAGGGCATTACATGCAAGAAGTACAATGCTCTTTCTTACAGGTACCCACGTACCCACGTTTCACTGACATACCTAGAACACCCATGAATCTCATAAAACCTTACCAACACACAGGTATTTATTTCACCTCTCATGTATATGTCAAAAACAACACCTCCAAGTTAGAGAAAATGTACATCTTAATTTTCACTTGCTATAAACATCAGAGGGCTGTTACACCTAGAACTAGTACCTCTATGGAACACCTGCTGACTCTTCTGTTAGCTTCAAAAGGTTTTGTAACAAATTTAGTATACTACCATCGTACATCTATAGTGACAATGCTTTATATTTAATAAAGGGTGCCCAGACTGTGCACACCACGCCGCGCCGCGGCACGCACCCTTACAATAGACCAGAATGCGAGGCCCCCAGCAACCTACCGCACGTCGCATCAGAACCGCATCTAGATCATTCAACGCAGCCCGACGCAACGGTGAGCGGCCGACTCTCCCGGAGCGCGCGCGAACTAAAACTTACTCATCAATATAATATGAAGAGTCCTTTAATACACATGCTTTTCAAGCAGGAGCTGCGATCAAATAATCAGATTCAAACATGTAAAAATTAGACCCTTTTTTCTCCCATTGCAAGTAGCCATGGGAAAGCGTTAATAAAAGTAATCGAACGAGTGTCTGTATAAAGCTGTTGGAAAGAGTAAAGTGACCTATTTTGAGCTTCTGAAGCTCACCTCGGTTGACATAGACAAATGCCATCAATTCCAGACCCCTAACCTATAGATCGGTACCTCTGAGTTGGAGGCAATAACGCGCAAGGGTTTGAAAGTCAGGTTTAATAGTATTTAAATTTAAACAGTAATTTGATATAGAAATATCAGATGGGCCAGTGCACCCAACAGGATACTAGATTCTTACCCCAATTAACAACAAAATGAACTCTATGAAGAGTTCAGGTGTTCTGTGGCCAATGGGGGGAAGGGGGGAAAATTGTAATTTTTTCTTTCCTAAAAAAGGGGTTCTCCCTGGAACGCGTCTAGACACGTGTTTCAGCGTATTTGGGAAGATAAAGTAAAAAATGGGTGATGTCGGTGTAATAAAGGCATCAATAAACCACGCCTCATTTTGGAAAATTAGGTAAGAGTGTTGGATGTTATAACTTGCGTTCACAGATAATAACACTCAGATCAATTCAAAATTAAAAACAGGTCTCGGTGAAAGTAGGATGCATTCAATCAAGCAACGCCTTACCCCCTCGAATTAAATAAAGGAGGTGGTAGTTTATCAAATGTAACACCTGTACCTGTACACCAGTACAGGATGACAACAGCAACAGACCGAGCACCTATCTGGAGTTACAATAATAATGAAATAAAGCCATAATAAAAACCTTATGAGAAAAAGCTGCTCCTTTAACACAGAGGCAGTGTTATGCAATCCAATTTAGCTGATCTATAAACTAAATTGCATAAAATAAATTAGTAAAATGGTGTTTAGCGGTAATATTAGATTGGCCTTTATGCCGTAATTTAAGTGTAGATTTAAGGTTTTAAGTAAAAAGAAAAAAGTAAAGTAAAAAAAAATATTTTTTAACTAATGAAATAAAATAATATTAAAGGCAACGCAAGCACACAGCTTAAGTAAACACAAAGGGTATTGTATTGCTTCTTTTTGAAGCAATCCTCTGCCCGGAGTGTTGAAAAATTATTCATGAAATTGTACATTTTTCATCATTAAATATTAATCCTCAGTAAAAATAAATCGCAGTAAAATTTCGGCTTAAAACAGTAATATTCATCCGCCAGGTCACATGACACCAACGCGGTTTCAGTATATGAATTTCCAGTATATGAATATTTTTTCCCAGTATTTGAACTGCCTAGCGTTCTTACGTACTTAGTCAACACGTATTGTGTACTCCTGCAGTATTCTGCTAGTAACTTTGTCAGCTATGAACTAGTATGTGTATTAGTATTTAAAATACCACTCCGTTTAGCATACTTAAAGTGAAAGATAAACAATAAGTGTCTTTTTCTTTTTTTATGTTAATTAAAGTTGAGCACGCAAGTTTTCAATAAGTTATGCCACTTCGATCACAGCTTCTTTATGACGGTTAAAGTTAACTTGTATAAAGTTTAGTTAATTAAACGTAAGTATTAACGAATCCTTAAAATGACAGGAACCCCTTTCAAAACCCTTGGACGAAGCGCTATCCCGTAATTAATTAATCATCATCTGTCATATAACTTCTTAATTTATAGATAAATTAAAGTAATTGTTCTCCAAAAGAGTTATTTTAGGAAGGCTTCCAATCTGGATACTCCAATAAAACTTTAATGAACTTCGCATTCGTTCAACCGGCCGCAAGAACAATTATTTAAAGGTAAAATAGTTATGCTATTTTTAATATCATATGTACTTTAGTGTAAACAAACTACAAAATAGTCTGGGATGGCCGTTCAAGAGCTTTCTATCGAAAAAATTATGCAAAAATATAATTTTTGCCTAATATTAATAATACTATACTATATTATAACGCTACTACTATACACCTACATATATATATATGAATGATATAATATATATATATATATATCATATATACTATGAATATAATATAACATACTATAATATATATATACCTATAATATATACTATATAATATAATAATATATATGAATAACTATTATATAATATATATATAC
>JABUQX010012853.1:22500-35000 GCA_015478945.1 Trachelipus rathkii | reverse complement strand
AATAAACATGTGCTATAATATGAACTAGTATAATATATATATATAATATATATAATATATATTACTATAATATATATATATCATATATTATATATCATATCTAAAACTAAGTATATCATAATACTTATATATTATATATATATATTATACTATATATATTTTTGATATTTACCTATCTATAATAGCTATATATATATATAATATTATATATATTATAGATTTATATATATACAACATATCATATATATATATATATATATAATTATATATATATAATATATATTATATATATACTATATATTAGTATATATTATTATATATAATAATATTATAATATATATATTTATTATATATTTATTTATTTATTTATCTTATATTTCACATCCAGTAGGGCTTTCGCAGCCTGCAATTGGACAGCCATTCTTCATTCTTCTGGCCCAGGAAACTCTCGATTACTAGAGCTCTCTATAAACTATTTCTCGGCGCAATGGTTTCGACGCAGATCCTTGAGTTATACACTTAAAGATAGGGCTTCACCCCTTTTCAGATTGTTATATATGTCTTAGACATCGTCTTCCATTGAGACACGAAATTCCGTTCTCCAGAGCTCTCCAGAATATCATGCTTCTAGGCGCATAAAATTCCAATGCTGGTCCAGGGTATGGTGCGTCAAGCTATCAGAGTATGTAGTTGAATGGTCCGTGGTGGTGGTCCGTATGGGCGTGCTTGCGCCCGTATATATATAATTATATATATATATCATATTATATTTATATATATATATTGTATTTTATATATATATACCTATATATATAATATATATATAATAATATATATATATTGATTAATAAAAAAGCATACAATCCAAACAATTTCTGATTAGCTATATACTATCTCACATGATCTCTCTCTCTTATTGTGTCGCACCTATATCCAAACATCCTAATCTTAGGTCATAATATATATGTATATATATACTACTCATTATATACTACTAATATATATATATATTTTGATTATATATAATTATACATACCGTTATATATATAGTTATACGTATACTACTTATAATACTTACTATATATATATATCTAGTGATTATGTATGGTTGTTAAATATATTACACAATATACTACCTATAATATATATACTATATAAGTATATATGAATCTTTCCTTGGTTTTGCATGTCTTCTGTCATGCTACGCAAATTTAATTTTCGATTATATTATTGCATAACGTTATTATAGTTCCTCTAAATTATGTAGTGTCTTTCTAATCTTCATACCATAATATATATATATAGCTATATATTAATATATACTATAATTTTGTATTATATTTAATATAGTCTTATATATCATAAACAGTATATCTTACAAGATACAGGGGCAAAAAATAGGACTAGTCTGACTCGTATATATATATATATATCCTATATATATATTAATTAGTATACTAATTCTTATTATTAATATATATATCTATATATATATAGATTATACATATATATATATATGAATATATACTATATATGATATATGATATATAAACTTATAATTATATATATAATATATATATATTATATATATACTACATATACTATAATATATATATAATATATATCATATAGTCATATATACATAATATATATATATATATATATATATATATATTACATACTATATATATATATATTATATACTATATAAGTAATATATATATACTAGCTATTATATATATATATACCTTAAAGATATATATATATATATTAATAATACCTGTATTAAAGATATATATATACACTTTAGATATATATACTATACAAGCACTTCCGATATACATCAGTAGATTTCTCATTTAACATATCGAAAATAGTGAACAATGATCTTTATACATTCAGAGTAAACCAAATGCGAAACACAATACACGATCTTCCTGAGGCTTCATCTTGAAAGAGATGATTCAAAGCAAATTGTTTGTCGGGCTAAGAATCCTTTCCTCGCTTCTTGCGGGTCGGTCAAGCTACAAGAAACAATTAGTGTTTGTGTAAGTAGAAGATTTCTATTCTATTTATTTTTAGGTTGCGTAAGTAGAATGTTATTTAGTTTATTCTTTAGGTGTCTTGTGTAGTAGAATTTTGTGTTGTTTTATTCTTTAGTGTTTTTGTGTGATGGAATTTTTTCTTTATTTTTTAGTTTTTGGGTAAGCAGAATTTTTATTAGTTATTTTCAGCTGTTGTCAGTAAGTCAAATCCGTTTTTATTTAGAGTATTTTGTTTTAGATGTCAATTTTTTTTACTTTTTATTTATTAGTCTTTTGAGTTGTTCTGCTAACCATCAAAAGGTTTAAATTCATTCTTAAGTGGATTTTTTTTATTCTTTTTTTTGATTTTAGTTTTTTGTAGTAGATTTCTTTTTATTAATATTCAAGTATATTTTTATCTATTTTATTTTTAGTTTGTTGTGCAAGTAAATTTTTTGTTTTATTTTTTGTTGGTTTCTGTAAGTAAAATTTTTTTTATTTATTTTAGTCAGGTGGAAGAAATTTTTTTATTTATTTTATTTTAGTTTTTAGTGCAAGTAAATTTTTATTTTTTGTGTTAAGTTGTGTAAGTAAAATTTTATTTACTTTATTGTTAGTGTTTTGTGTAAGTAAAATTTTTTTTTATTTATTTTATTTTTGGTTATTTGCGTAGGTTGAGGTATCTTTGATATGATTTATCTAAGTTTTAGTATCTAGTGTATTCGATTTATTTTATTATTATTTTTTTTTGTTTAATTAATTAAAATTTTTTATACACTATTTGGTATGTCTTGAAAGTAGAACTTTTTATTCGATTTCATTATATTTATAGTTTGCTTAAAAAAAAAATTAAATTTTTGTTATCATTATTATTTTTAGTGTTTTGTTGTATTTCCTTAATTTATTTTATTTTTAGTTGTTTTTTTTTTTTGTTGTGCTGCGAAGTAGGAATTTTTTTTATGCCATCTCCGTCGTTTTAAAATGCTCCGGCCCCGGCCCCGGCCCCGGCCCCGGCCCCGGCCCTGGCCCCGGCCCCGGCTCTGGCTCTGGCTCGCTCTGGCTGCTGCTCTGGCTCTGGCTCTGCGCTCCTGGATTTTATCTAAAACATTTAGCTATTCGGTATCTGTAATTTTGTGTAGGATATTTTTTGTTTTGTAGTTAAAGCTGTTTTTAAATTATGAGTTAGTTTAGCTGCTTTTAATTAAAGATGATTCAATTAGAATGTACCCTCAAGGACAGAGAAATCGCGAACTACGCGAACGCCGCTAAGCCACCCGACCGCGGACGCCCGTCTCGGCCTCGCATGGCCACTTTATGCACCAGCACTCACATACCGCATAAGCGGAGCTATCGCGGTAGGTATCCACAACCCCTCCGTGACATGCACTCGCCACGACACAGCCCTCTCAAGCACGCGCCCTAATGGTCCGCGAGGGCCCGGGCCATGGTAGAAATCGCGCCCGCCTGAGAGACTGAGAGAGGCACAGAGAGACGAGAGAGAATGAGAGAGAGAGCACGAGTAGTAAAAGTTACTGGAGTCGCCAGCTGGACATTTATATATACTATATATACTTACTATACTTATATAAATATATATATATATATATAATATACTAATATTATACTAATATACGAGCTTATGTATATATAGATATACGGTATATATAGTATATTATATAATATAGAATATATAAATTATATATAGATAATATTCTTACTCTACCTAATTTAATAATTATAATATATATATACCTATATATAATTTATATATGATATATATATATAGTATATATATATATATATGTCTATATCTATTATATACTAATATATATACTAATAATATATACATCACTAATATACTATATATACTTATATAGTATAATATATATATATTATCTATATATATATATACGTTGATATATATAATAATACATATAATATATTATATATATATATATATATTATCATAGTAGATAATTATGCGTTCTATCTATTATATAAAATCAGCTGTTATTAGTCCTTTCGTCAATTTGACCTCTTCAGATACTACAGCAAAATGTATTCGGAATAAAAGTTTCTTGAGATGACTGTTCAATTAGGTAGTTGGTTTGTGGCCACAGCTTTGAGAAGAGGATCATTTCTGAACTGCTAGTTTTCATATCTATTATAATCCTCCAGGGCCTCTATTAGTAGTGGAAGGTTGTAGACACGAATGCTTCGGATACTTTTTCTTTTATACTGTCTGTATGCATCTGATGTGCGTCATTTATTGATCCGCTAAATCTCGGTGGATGTTTAATCTATGTGGTAAGTGCAGTAATTTTTCTTTGTGTATTTAAATGATGTGTGTGATTCGTTATTTGCGTGTCTATTGAAATCTATGTTTCACCAATGTCTTTGTTGCAGGTGTTACGGATATTTTGTAAAACAGGGATTTTTACTGATGATTTGGGGGCGGGGTTAATGTTATTAATGAGAATGTTGTTTGAGCAGCCGGTATCAGTTGTATGTGTTTAGGTATAAGTTTTTTTATTTGTTTATGTTATCAGTATTATTCATCATAAATGACTCTAGCAATTTCCTCGAATTAATATCTCTAATAAGAGAGATTCCTCACCTAGTACCATGGGTTTTAAAGTACTTATTACTAGTACAACAAGTACTTATTCAAATGTCTGAAGACTAGAGTATAACAATTAATTGAAGTACATTTTAACAATTATTTTGATGAAACTAATTTTATAATATTTTGGGTCTTCATTAGGTTTGTGTTGACTAAAATAGACTATTTGACATACCACCTAATGTCTCATCGCTCATATGCGCACTTTGGGACATTCTATACATAGTACTTGCTAATGACAAAAACGAACCAATCCTCGCAATTGCACAATTGACGGCCGCTCGGTGGTTAGCACTTAAGGGTTAAAAAAAAATGAGAAATGACACAACAGTTTAGTGTATAATATTTCCTGTTGCCTGAAAAGCATTAAACATTACATCGTTAAACACATCGAGGGTACTGGGTAGACCAGGGTTTTTACCACAGTTACAAGGAATAACTTTACCAATAGCATTTAAAAAGAATAACTTTGACACTACCAGCATTTCATCGAAACTCCTTTGCAGAGAGGATTTCTTTTTGGTGTTAAAGGCATCCCTGCAAAAGAAAAGAGAAGTCTCTCTCAACAGGGCGCAGATGATAATCGTTGTGTTGTACCGCATAAATTATTTTCTTGGGTGCCTTTTGAGGCTCTTCAAGTTTCGATCTGATCTTTCAGATATTCTAAAACTCGCATGTCTACTGGCAAAAATTCGCTGGCTGATAGCCGAAGATTTTGTCTCCAAAACCAGCCGAGTCCTTTCTTTACACTGCTAGAGACAGTTTCGCTTACTGAGGATTCTAGGGTTGGTTGACAAATTAGTGGGAGCGATTAGGAGTATCTTCTTCACGAGTTCTTCTTTTTCTTCATGGTTCCATCTTGTGTTGATTGTGACCCACCTCAATTTGAAATATGGGTGAATAACGCTTGCAATTATCGCCTCGTGCACTACTTGTTCATTTTCCAAATTGTGGAAAGTTTCAAATCTTTTTTGAAAACCTTGAAATACAGCTTTGATGAGGGGGCCACAATACTTTACTGCCTTCACATTTAGATTTGCTAATTTGTTTTCTACAAGAAGTAGATTTGAAAGTAATTCACCATAATAAATAACATTCTCACCCTGAAGACGATAAATGGCGATTGAAAGTAGAGTTGAATAAGTAATTCAACCAAATAAATAACATTCTCACCCTACTAGAAGACGAATAAATGGCGATTGAAAGTAGTTGATAGTTTAAGGATAGGGCCATTCCGTTCGAAAAAATGACGCTTTGACCACCTAACCTACCTTGCCTGAACTTATTGTAACTACTTTTTTTTTGACCTTGAACCTTTATTTTTGTTAACCTTGACTCTTTTTATGATGCAAATTTTTGAAAAGGGTTACGGATCTGGCACCTCACTACTTTTTTTGGCCAGCCCCTTATTTGATCTTTCCCATGGGTCATTTTTTGGCCCACGGGGTCAATTTTGGCAAACCCTAATTTTTTTGTCCAGAACCACTAATGTATTTCTGTCCAACCCTAATTTTTTTAGCACCATCTACTATTTTCGAAGAAAAGTGGTTAGACAATTCAGATGAGGCTGAATTCCTCACACTCATAAATTCCGAGTAACTTGATTATTGTCCTTCAGCTATTAACCCAAAACAAAAACGTACCAATTCAGAACATTAACATATTATCTAGGTCATGGTGTCTGCATCATTTTTGCTTTTGCTCCCACCGGTGAAATTAATAGAGAATTATATATATATATATAGAGAGAGAGCGCATTTACGCTTTCTATAGATAGACTGATCCATATTACGTTGAATCCTGGGCCTTGCAGGTGCGACCCGCCGCCGCCCGCGTTCTCACACCACAAACCGCAGCGCCATCGGCGCACGGGCAGCCCGACTCAGCTCGTTTCCACCGCCAGGAGATTCACCCCGCCCGCTTGCGACATTTGCAAGCAGGACGCATTTATACGCCATTTCCCGAGAACGTGCGCTCGCGCAGGACTCGAGATATATCAAATTAAACCGCGCATCCTAAGCAACTTTGTAATATCACCAATCGAATTCCTCATGACCTTCATATATCCAAATTATGGGGTGAACGGCACACATAAATAATGTGTGCTTATTTATTAGATATTCGGAGAGGGTAGCCTTGCAATTGGATGAATAGATATAAATTGATTGAGCATTCTTAGGTTTATCTATTAGTTTTATATGGAATACTATGAATGTAAGACTATCATAACTTTAGACTATATCTATTGGTGGATCTACTCACTTGGCACTCATATTGGCAACGTCTCACGTTGGACTACTCATTGGCACTCATTTGGGACTCACTATTTGGCGATAGCTTTAAAACCTCACTTGTGTCAACGTCACACCAGGAAATAACTTAGCATCTACGACCTATCTCACCTTCTCATACGACACTTACTCTATTAGAACACTATATTTAGAATCATCCTTAAGTGTACTTATTACGGTGTTGCACATGAAATCATCTAACCGTCCTGACTTATTACTCTCTATCGTATATATAATATTTATAATATATATTCATATATATAAATATATAAGATTGTGTAAATTAGTATATATATATATATAAAATATTATTGAAAATCATCGAATAATAATAAAATTACCAAGTAGGATGATATATCGGAATAATACAGTAACATATTAATACTACTACATAATTACCCTACCATAGTTCACTATATCAACTACTACTATATCATTATACTATTAATCTCTTCTACTAAGGTATCACATTATGGTAATATAGAAACATATTACTAGAGATGGAACTCATTCTCAAGGATACCAAGGTAGTAGTCAATAGATATATATTCGAGACATATTGACGCATTGAACTCCGTACGGCAGGATCTATATATAGCACAATGTAAGGTATTAAATATATATCACCTCATCGGGAGTTATAATCTTAAATTTATAATAAGAAAGATACATGTAGCTAGATATTAGATATATATTATATCATAATTTATGTGTGAGAAAAGGTTAGAAAATCTTTATAGAAATAATATATTAATATATATAATCATATAATATATATATAAATATAAATAATAATATATTAATATAATAATAATTAAATTAATATATTAATAATAATAAAAATAAATTTGCCTCATACTTTCTTCTTTTAAAAGGCTCGAAGGTTTTAATAAACTTTACAACTTTTCCGGTTAAGTAGTTGTAGAAAACTAGAGATTATAATACGGACGTATGAAAAGAGGCTCACGAGTACGTCACAACCGAGTATCTATATTATATATCGGATTCAAAATAAATTAGAAGTATTCCTTTAATATTATAAAATCATTAATAAGTGAGTTATTTGTTCATTCATATATTATACACGACTTAAAACTATTTTACTAAAAAAAGGTTATAATAATATATACAAGTTGCACTCAAAAATAAACATTATATTAATATATAATATATTATATACCACCTTATATATATATAATATATTTATATACGTTCATATTATTGTCTAGACTTCGTATATGTATATAACCACTAATATATATACCCTGATAATATAATATAATAGAAGAAAAGAGAGAGAGATGAAATAAGAGAGAAGTAGAAGTGAGAGAAGAGAGAGAGAAGAGAGAGAGAGATGCAGATGAATTAGAGAGAAAGATGTGAGATGAAAATAAGAATTAAAGTCAGGAGAGAAATGAGACTGAGATGATCAAACAGAGTTAGAGAGTATGATGCATAGACGCGAAGAGTATAGCACGAATGAGATGCAGATGTATGATGATTGGATGATGATAGAGATGAGGATTGATAGAAATAGGAAGGAGAGAGAGAGAAAAGTATCTCGCGCAGTGAGTGTAGGAGGCGCATTTTTATGCGAGTCCTGGTTTTCTTCACATCTTCTTCCTGCTCAACATAATAATGTATTAGATGGAACGCGAGTGATGAATACCTCTGCTTGTCAATGGCATATGGTTTTGGAAGGCTTATTGAAGGTCGCACTAACAGATATATTAGAAATTATGTTAGAGATAGTAGATGCATATGCAAGATTCATTCACTTCTACTTGATTTGACAAAACTACAACACGTACAAGTAGATATCCATCTGTTGTAAATTCCTATCATTTCTTACGCCATGTAGGAAAATTATATTTAGGAGCCTTGATAAATCATTAGCACGAGGTATCTTAGCCCCAGTGTGAACAGCAGAGCGCCTACGCCTTAACCGCTCCATAAGGAGGTTAATGCATTCTTCCGGATCGCTTATTTTTATATATTGTTAAGTTAAAAGTTGTTTAATGGTAAAAGATAAGTATGCATTCTCAGCTTAATTGGATCTCGAGCTGGATCTCATTTCTCATATATCAGATACCATCTTAAAAATCTATCTTTCATTCAAGCCCTGAGTAATATTATTTAGGAGTTGCACTTTGATAATTAACAGAGGTATTACCGGCGGTCCGCAAGGGTACGCTTAACCATGTGAGTAATAATAGAGGTATTCTTCGGCGTTAATTTATTTAGTAAAAATGTTTAATTAAAATATTATGAGATTTCGTTTATTCTGATGACCCTCTTATTCCAGATACCCATCCTATTAAAATGCCTATCTTTCAGCCCTGAGTAATATTTATTTAGGAGCCTTGATAATTAACAGAGGTACTACCGACGGTCAGCAGGGCTACGCTTAACCGTATAAGGTCATTCTCGGTCGTTAATTGTATTTTAGGTTAAAAAATGGTTTAATTAGATTAATTTGAGATTTATTCAGTTAATTAAATTCTGATGTACTATCCAGATCACCATCTAGCCCTATTTATCTTCAGTACTGTAATAAATTATTTATTTATAAGGAAACTTGATATTTATACTGGGTTATATTATATTACGCCGATGCAACAAGAATTTATCAGTGTCCTTATTGATATTATTAGAAACAAGCACTGCGTATAATTATATTATCTAATATTCTATCCAAAATATTTTTATTTGTACTTCAGGCTAATAAAGGATATTATAACGCTCATGTTAAGAATATACAAATGTAAATTGTTTTCGTAAACCTATCAATCTGTGTAAGATATGGGGGCGTGGGCCATGAGTATAGGAGACTCTCCCTCATCCTTACCTATAGATGTGTAATACTTCAAAGAAGAAGTAACTCCAAAAGATGCAGCATTAGAAAGTGTTTACTAAAAATTAAGTGTTAACTATTCATTCACGAAATATTAAGTCACATTTAGTTGAAAGTATTATCTTCGTTAGAATATTTATTCAGGTATAGCGTCTTGTATTGAAATATATATAGTAATATTTACTATATATTATATATATATATAGTATAATATATTAAATATATATATATATATACTATATAATTATATATAGTATTAGTATCATATTATATGTCATTTCCTTTCCTATCCTTTTGCTCTATTTACAATATCACTCTTAGAATAATTAATGATTAATAATAACTAAAATTAAAATAATCAATGTTCCGTCTATATTACATGTGAGACATGATTATATAAATAACTCAGCGGTTGTACCAGTTATAGATATGATCAACAGGAATATGCTTAGCTTAGAAGGTGACAAATAAAAAGTTCAGGAAAGTATGATTTGTTATTGTTCACCTAATGTCAAAATAGTGAAAGATTAATAAAACCTTAAATATTATAGTTTCAAATATATATGTTGTTGACCATTTATTAATTCATTTTTATATTATATTTGCATTCTCATTCACTCTTTATAAATGATTTTTTAAGCCAACGTATATATATATATATTATATATATATATTAATATATATATAATATATATAATATATATTAATATTATATATATAATATATTAATATATTATATTGATATTATATATATATATATATTATATATTTAGTTTCGAAGTATACGTTTCTAAAAATAAACAAAAAGATGAAATTCATAAACTTATGAGCGATTTAAATATGAAAGTTCTAATTTAGACATCTAAACAAGTCTATATAATTTACTATATATATATATATATATATAATATAGTTTATATATATATATATATATATATTATATATATATATATATATAAATATATATTATTATATATATATATATATATATTTAAACGTTTAAATATATATAGTATAATATATATATATATGATATATTATATATTATATATATTATATAGTATATATTATATATAATATATATATATTAATAATTATATATATAAATAGATATTCCAGCTGCCTATATTATTTTTTATTTTACAACTGTCTAATATATTGTAGTTTGATCATTATAAAAGAGATTATTATTAATAATACTAATATTTTATATATGGTGTAATATAAAACCTACTATTTCATTATTTTAAGCAACGGTGTTTCGATAATAATGTTTATTCTATATATATATACTAATTAAATGGGTAATAATAATATTAGAAATAAATAAAAGTTAGGCATTATATTCATTTAGTAATAAATATTCTAATATTTACAATATGATAATACTCACATTTTTAGGGTTCATTATCTATATTTTGAGGCTATTAACATTTTATACTATTAAACGGTCGCCAATAAAATTGAGGAATGTGTATTTCTATGCATTATATTATTTTCTCACAATTATTAGTAAACATTTTGAGTATAGTTTCTAAAATCAAAAAGTGCAATTTTAAATATTTTTAAATATTAACTTCAAATTAATATATAATAATTATATTAATATATATATTAATATATATAATTACTATATTAACATTATATATATATAATATATATATTATATATATATATATATATTAATATTATATATATATAAAGTATATATATATTATTAATATATATAATTATAGTATTTCAAATTAATATATATTATATATATATATATATATATTATAGTATATATTTTATATATAATATATATATATATATATATATATATATATTATATATATAATAATTAATATACTTAATATATATATTTTATATATATATATATATATTTATATTATATATATATATAATATTAATATATATTAATATAATATTATTATTTCGAGTAAGTTTCTAAACTGAAAAAGAGATTAGGCTAAAAATTCTTTGATGCTTAAGCTCAAGTATGTGCATTTCTCGGAAATTTTTAGTACTTTAAGGTAACATATTCAATATAGGTTGGAAAGAAGGGATAACACCGGAGGATAAGGAGATAGTGGCTACATAATATGGATTATTATATATTAAGAAAGGTTTTTACGGCGCTATATACCAAACTGGCGCATCACTACTATATATATATAATATAATATATATATAAGTATTATATATAATAATTTATATAAAAATATTAAATTTTAGTACAATGTACAACGATATTTATCACGATTATATATAAAATTAAATAAAATATATATAGGAAAATCTAAATTATAATAATAAATTACAAAAAAATTTACACTCACAAGGAAAATTTAGTACACAAAAATAATTACTATTTAACACTTCACGTTCCTTATACGTGCTCGACTCACCCATCACTCATGCCAACCGTAATTTTCTTAAGATACTATATACTATAATTTAATAGTAATGAATATTGAACATAATAATTAATAAATATACCTCACATAACTATTATATATATTCTTTAAAATAATATACATATAAAATGATTTGGTTGTGGATATATATTGTTATAAAACTTACTTATAAACTTAAACTCTCATAAATTTATTTTACATAGTAAAATATAATAAAAAGTTTGTGAAGTAATAATTAATTAATAATGAAATATATTATATACAAATAAAAATTAAAATAACTTTGAT
>JABUQX010012853.1:0-20000 GCA_015478945.1 Trachelipus rathkii | reverse complement strand
CATATAATTGAACGCTATTTACAATATTCCTTATTGAAGTAAAATTACAAATTTTTCATTTTTTAGAATTTCATGAACATGAATAAAAGCGGCCGAATTTTGGGATTTCGTAGGTCTGAAGTACCCTGAAAATACCTCATCGGACATTTTTTTGTGTCAACGACTTAGAGTCCACGTAGCTGTGACGAGAATGATTGTACCGGAAACGTTAAGGTCTTCTTGTAATTTAAGTTATTTTAATTTATTTAATTAAGTTTTATTATTTCAATGAAAATGATCCCTTTGATTTTACGTTTATGTGTTTTTTCTTTTTTTTTGCGTTTTTAATGTTACTTACGTTCCTCTTTAATTCGTCATTGCTTTTTTCGTGCCATAAACCCGAAGCGTTCTTTCCGTTTTTTCCGCTTTTTTCTTCGTTTTTTCTTTTTTCTTTTTCGGTTTATTTGGGTTCGTGAAATAGTTATTATTATTAGTCTTATTTTTTGTTTTTTCTTAGACCTTTGACTGACCTTGAATACCTTTTTTCTTATTCTCTTTTATTTAAGCCCTGACGATAGGCAAAGATTTATTTTTTACCTGGTATTTTTAGGCCCCGTATTAAAGGTCATTTTTAACATAACGTTCGGAAAAGCGTAAGCTAGTCCTACCGTTTCAACCAATGAATAACTTTTGCACATCCTCATATACCCTCCGTTATAGCATATCGTGCAATGTTTCTATAAACAAGCCTTTACAGCTTTTTTTAACCTTATAGTTGTATCCTAAGCTTGACGTTTCAAATAGAGGCACTGAGGGGCGCCTCTCAAAGAGCCCGGGCAAAAGAATCCAGATACGCCATAACCGCGCGCTGTAATCTTGAACCAACAAAGTAACCATATTTCTCAACCGCCTCATTTTCAAACACTTAGCGGGGATTTTTATTTAACATAAACTTGCCAGTTATTTAGAGAAGATTTTAATAATATTGTAAATGAGGTCAATAAGGTTCTAAGAAATGATCTTAACTAGGTGGTACCATTTTCTCTCAAAGTTTTTAGGATATTTAAAAGTTGTACTCAGAACCGGAATAAATAAGTCTTAGATAATTTAACCTTTTATTCCCGCGAACGGCCTAAATTTTAAACATAATTTTATAGTATTTAAAGGATATTACTGGCCCCGGTGATTTAAAATTTTTTCGAATGCATTCCCCTCTTAACGTCTTTTAATGTACTTTTATAGAGCAAATTTCACGGATTACTTAGAGAAGGTAAGAACATTTATCGGAAAGGTTGCTCACCTAAGTAAGGTGGACACTAGTAACAAAAGGGGTCTGTACGTTACCTACAATATGTGTGAAACAACATCTTGTTATATAAAAACGTTACGCATAAGGCCAGGGCGGCTGAGCCATCTCGGAAAGGGGGTACATGTATAATGGCCAGTTACGCGTCTGCGTCATCTTTTGATCATGCCAAGTTAAGCGTTTTTCTCCACAAGCAAATATTACCTAACTTACTCTTCAGTATAGTAGGGTAATGTTCATGAAGTAATATTTATCCTTAGTCATCACTTTTACATAACCTTTTTTACAGTTTAATATGTTTTCGCTGTACATTGTGTCGTCTACGGAGAAAACGTATCACGGGTTCTCAGCAGTTTGGGTTTAACATTACTTGCTTTTTGAGAGATCTTTATAAAGATATATTTACTATTAATCTTCATTTATGGCTAGCATGTCAAAGTTTTTTGATATAACAGATCCTTGCACATAATACTCATATCAAAGAGAGCGTTTAAATGACTGAAAATAGCAGGTACTGATTTAAAAATAAAGACCTATAGTCAGCAGAGCAAATTCTCATGAATGTTAATTCCTTTTGTAGCAAATTTTGATAGCCGTATTAGGCTTTTTGGCAATTGTAGTCGCTTTCAAGAAGCGGGTACGCTTTCCATTTAGTTAAATAATAGTTTTTTTGCAAACACATTCTACACTTCTGGTACACTGTCCTTTCGGTTTAGAGTCGTGGTAAATTTTACATGGTTTCAGTTAATTTAATATCATTTCAGCACGATCAACTGTCAATAATGCTGCAAGGCCGTTCAAAGGTAAACATGGTTAACCTAGTTTCAGTTGTGAAATCAGCGGATTATTATCAGGATTTGATAAATCCCAATGGATGCTTGAAGATGGTGAAGTTAAATAAAAAGGGTGATCTATAACTCTCCACAAAGAATAAGTAACAGCTGATTAATGACTCTCAACTTCAACTTGCTTTTATATAAGTGTTAAACTTAGCAGGATATCCCCTCCATTTTACCAGTACCTGTTTATTTTTTTCTTTACACTTTTTTTGTAAGCTATATATTTTTTCAAATTTTATATTCGTTTGAGTTGGCAGTGAGATTGAACTCTGACTTTTTTGTTTTCTTGTTTATAGAACCTCCTTTTTATTTTTCACTCAATCTAAATCTCCACAAAGAATAAGTAAAGCTGCATTAAGATGACTCTCACTCAACTCAGGTTGAATGTTAAAAAAACTGGAAACTTCCGTAGTCCAATCCGGTTTCATAACCCTTTCTGAATCTTTCTGCTGTTCGAGATACTCTTACATGGATACATGCAAGTATTTTCTCGAGTAAAATGGCTAATGAATTTTTTTCATTTTCACCCTATACGATGTAAATATTAAACATATCGTTTTTTAACTTTTATAAACGAATTTTACTTATACCTTTTATGACAGACCTGTAGCTGACTATATCAAAAAACCCTATTATTCAATATATTAAAAGCAAATTAAATTATTACAGACTCAATTCATGAACATTTATTTAAATACTGTAGTCTTTCAATTATGGCAACTTTGTTTACTTATAATTTATTGTAATAGCTTATACCATACTCCCAGAGCATCTCCTGATTAAACCCTCTGTTATGCCTTGAACTCCATTATCCTTAATACTGTCCGCAAAATGATTTAGTGATTGATTTCCTCCGTTTACGTTAACCTTTTATTAAATATTCAAGTATTATAGCACTGATTGCTACTGTAGCTGACTTTATCTTTTATAAGGGTATCAACTACATAGGGTATCTAGAGTATACGTCAATAGTTTAAAAAGTAATGTATCGAACCGTTAATTTATAAAGATTAACTTAATAATTTAATCATTCAGTTATCTAATTGCCACTAATCACCTATCGACCTCGGGAGGCCTATGGTTATCCGGGTAGGAAATTTTTTTCTTTACAGGCTTATGTAGAGTAAATGCCTCTTATCCCCCTTCTAGATATTTTTTTAGCTCTTTTTTTTCTCAATTATCTTTAGGATATCTTAATGCGAATCTAGTGAAACCTCTACGCAACAACTATTTGGCTTTCGACATCAAACTCAAACAATGTTTAAAGCTATTTTACTATCGCAACCCATGCTAGATAACTGGATCAATAGTAAACGGCTTATATATATATATAATTTTATATATATATATTATATATATATATATATAATATATATATATATTAATATATATATATATAAATATATATAATATAATATATATAATATATATCATATAATATTATAATATTAATATATATATATATATAATAATAAATATTTTAATTAATAATATATCTTATAAGAATGATAAATTAAATAAATTAAAATTTAAAAATTAAAAATAAATTAAATAATTTATCTTCAGAATAAAAATTAAATAAACATGAATAATAATCAATAATAATATTATTAATATATATATAATGTTATATATTATAATAAATATTATATATAATATTTATATATTAATATATATATATAATAATATATATATATATATATATATATATATATATATATATAATATATTATATATAATATATATATTTATTATATTATATATATATATTATATTAATCAAAAATTTTTATGATTTTTATATTGTAGCTTACTTAATAGAGCTATGTATCTTAATGTGTGAATATATATATAATATATTATATTAATAATATATATATATGTAATAATAAAATAATAAAAAATAAAATAATCTTTAATATCGTTTAATAATATAAAAAAAAGTAAATAAATATAAAAATAAGCTAAAGATAAAATAAAATTAAATATAATAAAAATTAAAATAAAATTATAATAAAAATAATAATAATAATAATATATATATATATATATATAGGCACAGTCCCAAAAAGTGAAAAGGATAAGGAAATGTAAAAAATATAAAAAACATTTTATTTACCTGATGCATAATATTTACTAAAGAGGTAGTAATATTTAACAGTAATAATAATAATAAATACTTATTAAATAGCATCCGAGATTGCATATAAGAGTCGTTTCAACGATATAAGATTCTCACATCCTATTCACCATATTAATACCCCAAAACTTGTAAATTGAATGGAGACAGATAAATCAGAAATAATATCGTAATGAAGGAGTACATTTCTGCAGCTGAAATCTTCAGAGTATGATTTTTATATCGGTCTCCACTCATTTCCTCATTCCAAGCTGATGTAAAGCGATTACGGTCGACGATCTCTATCATCTTATCAACGTTGTTAGAGTTAAACAAGAAACTGGAACTGTAGATATTGTAAACCAGGCGGTATGAGGTATTTATAAGGTCCTCCAGTGTATTCGTATCTTCTAATCTATGTAGGAATTCATCGTTCATCTTTAGGAACAACTCGATGGATTCTTTACCACTTATTGTAACTGTGTGGACACTTGGTGAGAAAACAGATGTCGCGTTACGGCGCAACCAGCACCCTATATGTACGCGGGGAACGTTTTCATGTAAGGAGAAAACCAAGGTTAAACGCTTGTGATCTTCATGGCTCCCCTGTGATATAGTCATCCCCCATTCATTTAACAAACTGAGGTTTATGTAGTCTTTAGCTACCCAGTCCGAAACAGCTTCCATGATGACGCTGAGACTTTCTACAGAGATGAACAAAGGCTTATTATAAGCTGGTTGTGGGGATAAGCAGGTAATGTAGCGATCCCCTGATGGCCTTCTTCTAAAACGCAGGATGACAGCGCAATGCTGATGGATCACAGACCATGATGCTAACTCACTGATCGTAATATTTCTAACTAGGCACGTCATTTTGGTCGTAACACAACTACTAACCACTGGAAGGAAGGAATACAAATATATGGTTTGCCAGAGCACGCGTGGGTTTATATACATGAATAAGAGGTGGGCGGAGCTTATCTAGCTCCGCCCCCGATTGCTGGCTTACGTTACCTCAGCCAATCATATGATTAGGCTTAAGAGTTATGATGGTGAAACATAAGAGGCGGAGTTACACTTTTAGGCCTAATTGAGTTAACGTCGTTCTTGTATATACAAGAATGAGCCTGTGTATTCCTGTATATCCTTGCACGATTCTGTTTCTGTATATTTTATGATGAGAGTGACACAGTTGTATCTTTGTATTCAAACGCCGTAATGTATATTACATTCTTAACCAGTTTCGCGCTAACTAATTCATTTCGCTTTTTTCTTATTACTTGTGGACTACTTATTGTTTTGCTCTTACGATGTAATATTCCATTGTAAGGTCGTTCATTAGGAAGTACAGGTTCGGAAACCGATGATTGATTATCCCAATCCTGTAGCCTCTGCTTATTATGAATTAAGCTTCGAGGAAAATTGATCCCCTGTAACTCGCGTTTAATGACATCCCATCCTGGTATAGGCTTCTTTTTCCAATCGAGCTAAGTCTGAGACCAAGTCTACTATATTTGACCCTTGAAGGGGTTGATCATTTACTACAATCTGTCCCAATTCGTTCCAATTTAACTGATCTTTTAAAGTATCATATAATGCGTTTCCTTTATTCTTCAATGTAGGTGGCAAGCTGTTTTCTAAAACCTTTTTAAAATCCTTTCTTTCATAGTCCCTTTGTGAAACTGCATTTGAAATAGGATGCATTCCTGTATACTTGTCTTTGACTTCTAATAATTTTTGTAATATTTCCTGATATTTCAGCCTTTTCTCGTCAACATTAACTTTTGAAGTTAATATTTCTGCTAATTCCTTTTCAATATTACGTACCTGTTCAACTCGCGGATCGAGTAGTGCTTCGGGAAGAGGTTGAGGAATAGGCAGAGAATTATCCTGTAACTTTGTATATTGATCGAACGGTATTACTACAGCCTTCTTCATTCTTACGTGTGATTTCCTGTTAACAGTTTAGACAACAAAGGACCAACTACGGAGAAGAGTAATGGAAGGAAAACCCCTCCGCCCTGTTGTAACAGTTTCTTTTTATGCTTTAAATTCTTATTCTTCTTAACTTTACGGACTAGTTTACGAATGATGTTGCTGTGACGACGTAACTTTCTCTTCTGACCAGTTTTCAATGGTATGACCTGTTTTACCATATTTAAACAGATCTCGCAGACACAGTTTACAAATGCAGTGTTTTTTAGTAATTTCTCTTTTTCTTTTTTACTAAGTTTCTTATAATTTTTCATCAACGGTAAATATTTCTTTAGCCGCATTATCCAGGAATATAAACAGTTTCGATTTCGGAAGGTAGAATGTTGGTGCGGAGCAGCACTCTGTATGTGTTTTTAGGGTGAAGTTCGCACATCAAATAACCGTGGGGGATCGATGTAACCTCTTTATATACTTTTAAGAACTCTTTCCTTTGAAGGGGAAACATTTGACTGGCTAGCACGTTGATCTGACTCATATCGCGTCTCTGCCCGAAAAGAATCAAATACTGGGTATTCAATGAGATACTACGCATATGCTTGCTTTGGTGAAAAATGTTCTGGGTTATGAAGAACACCGAGATATTTAGATGATGAGAATAAACTGTAAATGTTTCGGCTACCTCAATATTCACCTTGTGCATGAGGTCATCCAGTATTATTACCTTATGTCCTTTTATGTTCTCTAACGATTTTACGTCATAGATGCCTTCATGGAAATGAATAAGGTTTTTATACTCGTTAAACTTCGCCTGAAATACGTTATAACACCATATTATTTTCACAGGTGGCTCTTCAAATATCTCTAATTCACTTAATAATTTTAGTATCGCAAATGTTTTTCCGCAACCAGTTGGACCGGCTATAAGACACGTCGCAGGTGTACGGAACATGAATTTATACACGTCCTCCATGATTGACATCTGTTAGTTCAGTAAGGATGTAGTATACAATTTCCTTTTAAATATATTTATACGTTTCCCTAAAGGATCGTTCTACGCTTATTTCAAACTTACTCTTTCGAGGGCTTTACAAATATGCCACTCGCTCAGATCGTTTTCCATTAGGTATGCTCTTAGTACATGCGCACCATCTCCTAATATATATGTGAAAAGCTCACGTATAGAAATCATAGTATGTTTATTTTCTGGGCCATCAGTGTAAATAGAATCACACCATTGTTTTTTAAACATTGAAATAAATTTATACATATCTAGGGATCTCAAGAAGTATTCAATAATATCTTCAGAGTTACCCGCAAGCATTTTCTTAAATGTGTAGTATTCCTCATACAGCATATAATGCGCCGTATTTACGTGATTACTCAACATTTCTGACCTTACACTCTGTAATAACACCCTCTTGCGAATCTCGGTCATATACTTCAACTGTTGTATTCCTGTAATAAAGAAACCGTAGCGGGTGCGTTTAAATGTACACGAGTTATACGCTCTCCATACTCGTACCTCCATTCTGGTTATGTTATGTTTCTTTGAAAACTCGGTAGTGAGTTGCTTAGGTTTCCTCTTCACACTCTGGCTGATAACTACTTTTGTGCCGATTAAACTGCCCGATGGATTACTACACTGCGAAATGAATGTTTCGGCCTGTAAACATACATTAAGTAGTTCTTCTGTATTCATAAATACCCTTTGGTTACTATAGTTTGTACGGTAGCTAGTACACGTGTAAAATTCACTACCTTCGGGTCTTCTTTTATAAACAATTGAAACTCCATAGGTTGGAAGAATTTCCTCCCACTGTACAATGTCCTGTATAGAGGTGAAACGGTTAACTCTGAGCATGATGAACACAGTAAAATAGCAAGGTTCTTTGCACGAAGGTTCGATAACACTTCCTCGCCTAAAGGTTACAATGGAACTGAGGGCTCATCAAAATATATAGCCTTAGCTAGGGAGAGTATATAAGAGGTGTGATATTATATTCTATTCATTCTTAGGAAAGCTTTTGACCCGACAGGATGCATTTCTTAACCAGTGCGTCTCATGGCTGTTGTAAATCAGAATTAAATCTTTTTAATGTTCCGCCAACTCAAGTTAGTCTGCTTAATAGCAATTACGTATCTATCAACCCCACTCACTCGATTACCAATAGCGATGCACCTTTAGAGTTTATAGTAACTGGATCGGGGGACTTTTACATCGATCCCAGCGACATCCATTTATACTTGAAAGTGAAACTTTTATCAGAAGATGGAAGCGATTTACCTATATCCGATGATCATGTCGTTTACACTGAGAGTAACTTTCTGTATACAGCTTTCAGCCAGCTGGAAATATTCCTTAATGAAACACCTGTTAATTCAGCTACGGCCTTATACCCCTACAAATGTTACATCAACAATCTTTTAAACTTTAGTGAAGATGCGAAACAATCCCACCTGCAATCCTGTGGGTTCTACAGCTTTAAAGATGTAGATAAGCATATTGACAGGGCTGCGAAATCTCCAAGTAACACATACGAATTTTACGGTCGACTAATGGGGGATCTACTTAATCAGGAGCGACTTCTACTCCCAGGTGTGGAACTTAAGTTGAAATTAACTAGGGCTGCACCACAGTTTGCATTGAAAGTAAGCACTAAAAGCGGTGCTACGAGTACTCCACCATCCCCAATTTTCAAATTGTTGGAGACCTATATTTATGTACGTAAAGTGAAACTCACAGCTAACAGACATCTTGAAATTGAAAAATCACTTCTTTCCTCAACCGCAAAGTACCCACTGATACGAGTGGAGACAAAGATTTTTAACTTTACACCTGGTTTATCAAATATTAATATCCCCAACATTGTTAACGCTACTCTTCCGCTGAAAGTTGTAGTAGGTATGCTTGAGCATACAGCTGTAACAGGCAAGTATAAAAAGCCAACCTTTAAATTCCAACATTTCAATTTAAAACGGATCAGTCTTCAAATCGATGGGCATTCACACGGTAGGGATTACGAAACGTCTTATAGCACCATTCCCTATGAGTCGTTGTGCTCTCGACCTTTCTACGATCTGAGTAGCTCAAACTGTGCAGTGTAGTGATTCAGGAACGGGAATTACACTACAAGATTACGTTGACAATTCTAATTTATATGCTTATGAACTAACAGCCGACCTTTCTTCGTCTGCCTCTACTCATTTAAGCGCTGTAACGAGTGGATCATTAGGATTGAATTTAAATTTTGCTTCGAGCTTACAGGTTCCTGTTTCAGTCTTGGTCTATATGGAATACCAGAGTCTCGTTGAACTAGACAGAGTTAGAAACGTGCTTCTAACCGGATAAACATGAACGAGTCCGAACTTGGCGTATTACTGGCGTCAGTAAAGGGCTTCAAGCATACGTATGCTAGTAATGAAATAGAAGATATAAAAATAAGAGTAAACGAAGGGTTGATATTTAACACTTCACCTAGATGGGAAACTGCTCAGGGTCATTGGGCTGTACTATACAAACTTGATGAAAACTGTATGATTCTAGTTGATTCCCTGCATCAATCGAATATATATTCAGCCCCTTATATAAAGCAATTCCTAAGAAACAATAATTCAAGCTATATGAAAACCTTAACGTTTCCGATACAATCATACTCGTCACAGCTATGTGGACTCTATTCCGTTTACTTTTTACAAGGATTACTTAAAAATCGCACTCTTGAAGATCTCGTTAATGTATTCTCAGCTAAAAACCCAATACTCAACGATTTTATTATTGTTCAGGAAATTCTAAAAATGATGTAATTTTACTCAATAAAAGAATATTTTTATAATTGCGTTTCAGTGTATGATTCCTCATCGTATTCCATTTATTTTAAAAGAAAACTATAGCGTATAATAATATTTACGGAATATATATATATATATATATATATATATATATATATATATATATATATATATATATATATATATATATATATATATATATATATATATACTATATATATATATATATATATATATATATATATGATATATATATATTATTAGATTTAAGACAATGTTCCTCGTTTGAAATACATATGTAAACTTTAAAGAGTACTAGTTAACCTTTACGCGCATTCCTGTACCATGGGTTACCTATTAGGCTTAAAATACAAGCCCTCAGGGATAAATTCTTGGTTATAAAACCCTTGACGTCAAGGTATATTTAGTCAGAGTGTTTCAAGGACTGCCCTGTTGGCTGTGTGAATTACATATGCTCTAATGTAATAATAATGTTTATATATGTTCGAAATCTTAATAATATAATAATTTATTTAATTAAGCGTATATATATATATATATATATATATATATATATATATATATATATATATATATATATATATATATATATATATATATATATATATATATATATATATATATATATATATATATATATATATATATATATATATATATATATATATATTCATTCTGTTTCAGTGTTTTACACTCTTTGGAAAGAATTGTTGAAGAAGAAAACGGAAATATGTCTGGAACTAATCAAAAACGAGGATTAAAACGTACTTTCAGTGGAGATGGAGAAACTGTGTCAGAGTCCATACTAGTGGAAGTAGTCGAAGAGGTGGAACTAGTAGAAGCTGTGCGGACCTATGAAAATGCAGTCGAAGCTGAAATCTGCTCATCATCAAAGCCATGAGTACAGCCAAACCGTGCAAAAGGGTAAGTAACGTTAAATTATTATTATTATTATTATTATTATTATTATTATTATATATATATATATATATATATATATATATATTTAACATATATATATATATATATATATATATATATATATATATACTACCCTATATATATATATATATATATATATATATATATATATATATATTTATTTTACAGCGTAAGGTGGTTGAACCGACCGAGAACGAAATACCCCTTCCTGTACCAGCGAACACTAATGAAATTGATCTTGATATATCTACGGATAATGATGAGGAATATGTGCGAGCGCTACTTGAAGCTGAGAGAAAGATGAACTTATTTCTTAATCCTCAAGCTACTGATAATAGGATTCGACCTAGAGTAAGTTTCTTAAGCGTTATTATATTCATAGACGTTATTACAATAGATATTCTTATATATATATATATATATATATATATATATATATATATATATATATATATATATATATATATATATATTATATAATATATATATATATATATATATATATATTTATATATATATATATATATATGCTGTATATATAATATATATATATATATATATATATATATATATATACTTATAATACTGTTTCATTACAGTGTGATAATGCTCAATGTGTCAATAAAGTCGGAGGTGATCGGAATGCAAATAGTCCTGTTAAGAGAAGACTAATATCGAAACTCGAGCGGCGTAATCTTCAACGGAATAACGCTGAACGAGCCAAATCCGAAGCATCAACCAGTGTCGCTGAAGAAGCAGGTGCCGCACAGCTTGTTGGAGGATGTATTTCTACAAACCGAACCAGTGCCGAAGGAAATCAAGGAATGGTATGTGCATTTCAATACATGATTTCCCTATATATCTCTATAGCTGTTCTATAACAATCTACATTTTGTTTTTATATTTACATACATGTTTTCTCCCGTCTATAGATTACACGCAGGAAGCCCAACAGTCCTAATAAGAAGAGGTTAATCTCCAAGCATGAAAGGCGTAGACTTCGTCGTAGCGCTGATGCCCAAAACCGTAACGGTTCAACAGGTCGTGGTGCAGTAGCTGGTAAATCCAATTCAGATCGTACAGTCCGTGATTCCGCAGATCGTTCTACGCCTCTCAGCGCTGGGACGGAAAAACAAGGAAAGGTAAGCATATTTCAAATTCCGGAATACGTATATATTACACCTATAACAGTCTACAATTAGCTTACACGTTCTTTTTCACCTTTCAACAGAAATCATCTGGAGTGCCTTCCCGAAAACATTCAGACTTAAATACTGGTGAATCCGCTGAATCTCCAAATACACGTGAAGATGCCCCCACCCCCTTATCTGAAGCGAATACCCCAACTTCGGAATCGTCGGTAAGTTACAATCTAATTATTCTATATATTACTGAAAAATATTACTGAAAAAATATTGTTACATAATAGTATGTTACACAATTGTTTATGAATTTTCATTCTTTTTCCAGAAAAAAACTAAACAGAAAGGGCACCCTGGACGGATTGTAGATGACGGGGCTGTTGCGGGTCCTTCACGCGTAGAGGTGTTTCATGACGATGAGGAGGAGGAGGTTGATGAACCACCTGCACCTTTCTCTACAGAATTATTGAAGGTAACACGTGAAGGATCTACGCGTAACTCAGGGATCATCGATAACCACCGCTTCAGAGTACGTATCGACACCAGGCGGATCTTTAATGGAAATCGAGACATTAACGATGTGTTAGTAGCTGTCATACACAGCGTGATAGAACAGGTACGAGAAGTAGTGACATATCGGGAATATACCCTCCGGGCAGGTTTCCTTTTTACGGATAGGAACGGGGGGCAATTCCACATACGAATTCCTCATGAAGAGATATCTCGACCAAATCTCGCGCAGTATCTGTCTGATCGTTTTCTAGAACTCTTTCAATCTGGTGACCAAGCCATGTTGGACGATTTCATTGTAGATGTTCAGATATGTCACAATCCAGAGGGTAATGGTCCAATTGATCCTTCTTCTGTGAACTTTATACACCCCTACGTGAACACAGTGCATTTAGGTATAAATAACGAGGATAGGAGTGTAAGAACCAGTGTTGGATGTGGATTCAGGGCAATAGCTGCATGCTATAAGCTCCACCATCATGTTCCTAAAAAACCAGGCCAATCTGCGCCTAAAATAAAAAAATTTACACCTAATAATCTACATACAATAGGTGGCGAGATTGCAACTCATTGCGGCCTGACTTATGAAGAACCCCTAAAGGCTGAGGATTTTGCAGTAATAGAGGAAAAATTAGAGTGTAGGATATTTGTTTTTACTAAAGACGAGAACGGTAAACTCGAAATAATGTTTAAGCCTCATGAACAGAATAGGGACTTACCTCTCTTTGTAATAGGATATGATCACGAAGAAACCCATTATTATTATCCTTTTCCCGGAGATTCCATCAAGCTAGCCTTAGGTAGTGTAGACCCTAACAATATCAAGGGACCAGTTTTCTGTCATCAATGTTATAGTTTCACAGATCATTTAATTAACCATTTACAAAACGAGTGCACTGAATACAGATGCGGGCAATGCTTAACTTATAAATGTAAAGCTTCACCGGGCGATACATCAACACTTTTACATTGTGATGATTGCAATCGGGACTTCTATAATGCGGAATGTCTTAAATTACATGAAGACCTCACATGCAAATATCTTAACGTATGTAATTTATGCGATAATGAGATAGTAGCTGATAAACAGGGCAAACACCAACATGATTGCATGCATATTAAATGTGGAGTATGCGACGAGAAGTATGGAATAGAGGGCGATAATCATCAATGTTTCATGAAGCAGATCAAGGTTCCAACAGATGACGCTTTCGCAAAACGTAAGAAAACATTTACCTTCTATTATGATATCGAAACCTATAATCATAATAGTCGGGAAGAGGAAGGAGGACGCACAAAAACGGATATGCTTCCATACATTCTAGTGAGTATGCTAGTATGCAGTGATTGTGGAGAGAAAGACCTAGACAATTCAGCACCGTGTGAGACTTGCGGTACGGCTCGAACTGAAATATTCAAATTGAATCTGGAAGCAACAGAAGAGTATGAGAAGTGCCCAGTCGATCTTTTTCTCAACTATATATTCAGATTTGCTGAAAAACACAAGAAGACCAACATTCTAGTTGCAGCTCATAATGGAGGTAAGTTCGACAACCAGTTTGTTTACAGCAAACTGCTTGCCAGACCTACCGTCCATTCCATATCCTCCAACCCTGTGAAGCGTGGAACCAAAATAATAACTATGACCGCTAACCACAACATCCAGTTTAAGGACACTTTAATGTTTATGCCCTGTGCATTGAAAAAACTCCCTAAATGCATGGGCATTACAGGTGAGCTTTCTAAAGGATTCTTTCCTTACCGTTTTCTTACCCTTGAGAATATAAATTACAAGGGCAAAATTCCGGATAAGGAGACCTTTGAGACACATCGCATGACCGACAGTGAAAAGGCTGATTTTGAACGCTGGTATCAATCATTTAACAATAAGGACTACGATATCATGAAGGATCTTTAATGGAAATCGAGACATTAACGATGTGTTAGTAGCTGTCATACACAGCGTGATAGAACAGGTACGAGAAGTAGTGACATATCGGGAATATACCCTCCGGGCAGGTTTCCTTTTTACGGATAGGAACGGGGGGCAATTCCACATACGAATTCCTCATGAAGAGATATCTCGACCAAATCTCGCGCAGTATCTGTCTGATCGTTTTCTAGAGCTCTTTCAATCTGGGGACCAAGCCATGTTGGACGATTTCATTGTAGATGTTCAGATATGTCACAATCCAGAGGGTAATGGTCCAATTGATCCTTCTTCTGTGAACTTTATACACCCCTACGTGAACACAGTGCAGTTAGGTATAAATAACGAGGATAGGAGTATAAGAACCAGTGTTGGATGTGGATTCAGGGCAATAGCTGCATGCTATAAGCTCCACCATCATGTTCCTAAAAAACCAGGCCAATCTGCGCCTAAAATAAAAAAATTTACACCTAATAATCTACATACAATAGGTGGCGAGATTGCAACTCATTGCGGCCTGACTTATGAAGAACCCCTAAAGGCTGAGGATTTTGCAGTAATAGAGGAAAAATTAGAGTGTAGGATATTTGTTTTTACTAAAGACGAGAACGGTAAACTCGAAATAATGTTTAAGCCTCATGAACAGAATAGGGACTTACCTCTCTTTGTAATAGGATATGATCACGAAGAAACCCATTATTATTATCCTTTTCCTGGAGATTCCATCAAGATAGCTTTAGGTAGTGTAGAACCTAAGAATATCAAGGGTCCAGTTTTTTGTCATCAATGTTATAGTTTCACAGATCATTTAATTAACCATTTACAAAACGAGTGCACTGAATACAGATGCGGGCAATGCTTAACTTATAAATGTAAAGCTTCACCGGGCGATACATCAACACTTTTACATTGTGATGATTGCAATCGGGACTTCTATAATGCGGAATGTCTTAAATTACATGAAGACCTCACATGCAAATATCTTAACGTATGTAATTTATGCGATAATGAGATAGTAGCTGATAAACAGGGCAAACACCAACATGATTGCATGCATATTAAATGTGGAGTATGCGACGAGAAGTATGGAATAGAGGGCGATAATCATCAATGTTTTATGAAGAAAATCAAGGTTCCAACAGATGACGCTTTCGCAAAACGTAAGAAAACATTTACCTTCTATTATGATATCGAAACCTATAATCATAATAGTCGGGAAGAGGAAGGAGGACGCACAAAAACGGATATGCTTCCATACATTCTAGTGAGTATGCTAGTATGCAGTGATTGTGGAGAGAAAGACCTAGACAATTCAGCACCGTGTGAGACTTGCGGTACGGCTCGAACTGAAATATTCAAATTGAATCTGGAAGCAACAGAAGAGTATGAGAAGTGCCCAGTCGATCTTTTTCTCAACTATATATTCAGATTTGCTGAAAAACACAAGAAGACCAACATTCTAGTTGCAGCTCATAATGGAGGTAAGTTCGACAACCAGTTTGTTTACAGCAAACTGCTTGCCAGACCTACCGTCCATTCCATATCCTCCAACCCTGTGAAGCGTGGAACCAAAATAATAACTATGACCGCTAACCACAACATCCAGTTTAAGGACACTTTAATGTTTATGCCCTGTGCATTGAAAAAACTCCCTAAATGCATGGGCATTACAGGTGAGCTTTCTAAAGGATTCTTTCCTTACCGTTTTCTTACCCTTGAGAATATAAATTACAAGGGCAAAATTCCGGATAAGGAAACCTTTGAGACACATCGCATGTCCGACAGTGAAAAGGCTGATTTTGAACGCTGGTATCAAACATTTAACAATAAGGACTACGATATCATGAAGGAATGTACAACGTACTGCGTTCAAGACGTTAATATTCTTCGTCAATCCTTCGAGAAATTCAGGGGAATCTTCCTTAAGGATCATAAAGTCGACTGCCTGCTTGATTGTTCTACCATTGCTGCATTATCGTTCATGATATATAAAATGCACTTCATGCCTGAAATTGGCTCATATAGGACGCACTGATGAATCAAACTACTCATATGACGGTGTGAAATGGCTTACGTTCATGGAGATGTATAAGGGTCATCGAATCGAACATGCAAGGAATGGCGGCGAACGTAAATTTAAAATCAGGTACCTAAAACCTGATGGATACGTAGAAATCCCAGCTGAAGACCACGTACCCTTTAACCTTAACGAGTTCTTATCGTCCCGTCAACTCAACGTTAATGAACAAACGATAGAACTGAATAACAGGCGCCCTCCTCCTCCAACTGGTACAGCCATGAAGAAGATTGTCTTACTCTTCCATGGCTGTGTATTTCATGGTCATCAAGCATGTAAGAAAGGCTTAGAAAAACTCTATGGCAAATCAAGTCTTGATAGGTACAGTACAACCATGAGACAAGAAGCGGATTATAAGTCGCAAGGTTATGAAGTAATTAGAATATGGGAATGCGAATGGGCTAAAATGAAAAAAGAGTGTGAGGTCACTGTTGTAAACACAACCGATGAAACACGAACTGAGAAGTTAGGTCGATACGTGCAGTCAATTGGTAATGAACTTGCAAATGCGAAACTAGAGGTAGGTGAAGCCTTGTACGGTGGGCGTACAGAGCCCTTCGTATACTATTATCCACCGACTGAAGGTGTTCAATTGAAGTACCTAGATTTCACCTCACTGTATCCTTTTGTTCAGAAAACAAAACCCTTTCCAGCAGGCACACCCACGAAACTTGTAGGTAGGGATCTTCCTTCCATAGAAAAGTTCGTTCAAGAAATGAATTCCACTTATTTCGGACTCTCGTATGTTTCGGTATTACCTCCTAAGAACCTGTACACTCCTGTCCTCCCTGCCCGCTATGACAATCGGTTAATATTTTCTCTTTGTAGAACATGCAGCGAATCAGGATATGAAGGAAAATGCAGACACAGTGATAGCCAGCGCATGCTAAAAGGCGTATACTGTAGTCCTGAGCTGGAATTAGCTGTAGAGAAAGGCTATAAGATTAAAAAGATCCATGAAATATGGAAATTTACACCTTCAAATGACATATTCGGCAAATACGTTGAAACATTCTTGAAATGGAAGACTGAGGCTTCGGGGTTACCGGATGGTGTAACCGATAAAACCTGCGAAGAATTCCTTCAATACCTGCAAGATTTCAAGGACATTGAGGGCGTAACACTTGAACCAGACAATATTGAAAGCAATCCTGGAATGCGATATATAGCCAAGCTGCTCCTTAATTCATTATGGGGAAAACTAGCTCAACGTATTCCCAAGAATGAGGATATCGTATGCACGAGTTACGCCCAGGTCTGGGAATTAATGAAGAGAGCTGATCTTAAGGTTAGAAATATCATTGTGTCGGGGGATAAACATATAGTTGAAGTTACACATACCGCCTTCACTAATAAAACAGCAAAGGCTACAAATGTTGCTGTTGCGTCCTTTACCACAGCTTATGCGAGGGTCGAATTATATAAACTCCTCGATTCTCTAGGTCAGCGTGTACTTTACTGTGATACCGATAGCTGTGTTTTCACAGCCCGTAAAGGCGAATATATTCCTGATACGGGAAAATTCTTAGGAAACCTAACGGATGAGATAGGACCTGGAGAAATAGCTGATAGTTTCGTGTGCACGGGCCCTAAATCCTACGCCATTCGAATAAAGAAGAATGATTCGAGTTTTGCTTACATCTTGAAAGCAAAAGGCTTAACGTTGAATAAGGACACCGAGCACATAATTAATTTCCAAGGCATGGCTAAGATTAACTTTGATAAGATGATTAAGGATGTTGAGAAGACCAAGAATCGTGATTGGATGGTCTTAAACGATGATAACCACTTCTACAACATGATCAAGGATACAGACGTAACAGCATTAGCTGTTACGCAAATGATGAGTGAAGAAGATGGTGAATCTTCACTTCACAAAGATATCCATAATCTAGATGACTCAGACCAACCACGTAAATAATGAAAAACATTACCGAGAAGTGTGGGTTCCTGATATGAAAATGCGGGCCAATAAGATAGGAAATGTCACGCTAATAAATGGAATAAAAGGTTTCGCCACACCTCAAATAAGAGGAATCTTGTTTTAGGTAGTGCCCGCACTGTAGCCCAGGGGTATGATGGAACACTAATTTCACTGATAAAATAAAATATAATTTCATTGTAATGTACAAATATAATATATGTATATATTGTTAAAATATTTATTTGTTTTATAATATATGTATATTTTGCTAAAATAAAATATTTATTTGTATTATTCTTTCATTACCATTTTATTTATCTGTGTTGTCATTTTATTTATTTATTAGGGATACCATTTATTAATTTAAAACGTAACATGACTGTAAAGTCATAGAATGTGTAATGTATGACAGTCATAAAGATAAAAAACTGTAGGTGTCCTCATAGCGCAGTGTATTAAGCGCATGTACTTCAGGTGTTATTGTATGATGAAGGTATGAAACCTTAACATACAGAGAGGTTCACGTTACCATTAGGGATGGGGAGTTTTAGTACTTGAAGGATCGGAAACCCGGGATACTCCGGTTGACATACGCTCACATCCACGTTCGGGCTATGAAGATACCTTTTATTTCGGGAGGGATGTGAACCAACGGTTCAGGTGGTAGGGCTGATGACGGGCGGGAACGCGGAAAATGACCTGCGGGCTCACACGCACGACGGACGGGAGAAAACGCGGAAAAATGCGCCTGCGGGCACCTGCAGGTGCCGGAGATTTGAACAAGGTTTCACGCGGGCGGGAAACGCGACGGTTAAACAAAGGTTAAGACATTAAAAAGGGCTATCCTAAAGACACATCAAAAATCACCGTGGGCAAAAAATGACCCATGATCGAAAAAAATTAGGGTGGGGGTATGTACAGCGGTTGCTAGCACAGCTCGTTTGGCGCAACCAACTTCGAAAAAGGGTTACTTAAAATTAAGTTATGAAAATTTTGATTTGCCAGAAAATTAGGGTGCCAGAAAATTAGGGTGGCCAAAAATTAGGTTGCCAAAAATACCGTGGGCCAAAAGATGACCCATGGAAGATCAAAGGGTGGTCGAAAAAAAGTTTAAGGGGGTGAGGTTTTTAGGTGGGTGGGTTTTTCGCTGGGTGGGTTTTTCGTTGGGTGGGTTTTTGGGGTTGGGTTTTTCGTGCGGAAAAGCTCTCCTACTACTATATATATATATATATATATATATATATATACATATATATATATATATATATATATATATATATATATATAAAAAGTTGCCAACTAACGCACACACGGAACGGGAGCTCGGATCAAAATTTTTTTTTAGTATCTATGATACATAAATAGATGGTTTAGGGGCGAAATGAAATTTTTTTCCTGACCCTGACCTGACCTGACCTGACCTGACATAACCTAACCCTAACCTAACCTAACCTAACCTAACTAACCTAACCTAACCTAACCTAACTT
>JABUQX010012852.1:0-27500 GCA_015478945.1 Trachelipus rathkii | reverse complement strand
AAAGCTGTTTTCGGAATTTAAAAAAAAAAAAGACTTTAAAACAACAAAGAAACTCATTCCTAAGGAGAAAAGGCTTAATATTTGAAAAATTTAAATCATGTAAAAGTAGAATGCCAGCCAAAATAAAATATGAAACTGTCAGAAAGTCTCTCACAATGGTGGCATCGAATAAAGGTACCTTTCACCATTTGGGTGCCTTGCTAGAAAATATTAAAGCTCGCCCCCTTCTTCCGTGGAAAGGGAAAGACTCTTCAGAAGTTGGAGGATCAATTTATTCTCCTAAAAGAAATCGGATGCACGCAGAAAACGGGCGAGAAATGTTAATGTTTTTTGCACTACAATTTAAGAGTCATGCATTTTAACTACAAATAATAATGATAATTTTTCTTCAAGCTCTTACTTTAGTAAATTAAAGAAGGATTTTTTTAAAACAAAAAAGGACAAAATTGTTCACTTATTGTAAGATTTTAAATATTACTATTATTTTTCTAGTTAAATAAATAAAAGTAATAAACTAATTATTTCTTTAGCAAAGTAAAATATTAGAGAATTCTATAACATTAATTTATAAGGTTTTTAATATATAAAATTAGTTCATTTAGAAAAATTAGGCATATATATATATATATTATATATATATATATATATATATATATATATATATATATATATATATATATATATATATATATTATATAATATATATATAATAAATATATATAATATATAATATATATATATATATATATATATATATATAATATAATAGCTGGGTTTGGGTCCCGCTACTGCTTATTTATGCCCTAGAACTGCTCATTCATGACTCGGATTCCCGGTTGCATGTTTGAGCACCCTACCCCAAGTTATGGGGAAGCAAGACAGTGAATGATTAATTGTATATATATATAATAATAATAATATATAATATATATATATATATATATATATATATATATATAATATATATATATATATATATATATATATATATTATATATATAGAGAGAGAGAGAAAGAGAGAGAGAAGAGAAGAGAGAGAGAGAATCCGGAATCAGAATCTGCAATTTTGACTGGTATCGGTATCGGAATCGGCATCGGTTGGAAATTTGAATCGTCAATCACTAATTATAACTCATTTCAAAAAGATTCCGTTTAAACTTTATAAAAATCAGTTGGTTAAGCTCTTTTTGATAATTTCCTCCATAGACAAATGTTATAAAAATTTAATTTTTTGCGACCTTCATACTTTTTTAAGATTCATTTCTCGCATTTTTTTTCTTTTTTTACATTTTGACCATCGTGTCCGGAATGCCTGCCCTACTTCATTGTAAATTTCATGAAAAACCGAGTGTTATGAAATTAATAAGGTCCTATTTCGTTTTAACTTTTAAATAACTTTTTTTTTTACTTTTTAGCTTACTTACTGTATGTCAGTTTTTTGTGTTAGCTTATCGTTTAGCTTATTGTTTATGATTAGAAACTAAAATAGTTTTGTTAGTTTTAGTTTTTAGGTTTAGTTATTACATTTTTGCACTGTTGATTTTACCTGCCTCCCAGAAGAAAATATTTGCCGCGTTTTATGGAAGTAGCGGGAGATTAGGATGCTGGAGAGAAGTTTAGGGTTAAAAAAATTCGGAGTAGGTGAGAGCCCCAGTCCAAGTGGACTCCCCCTGGCAAGTGCCAAACCCCTCCGGCAACTGAAACAACGTTGTGGATATTTACCCTTCAAGCATTTAAAAATATATATTTAAACTTTAAAACGTATTTCTAATACTTTAATTTTAAACTTTATATATTTTTTTAAAAGTTTATCGTGAAAATATATACAGGGTAGGCCCATCAATCATTATCGTTTCTCATTAGAAATAAAATATTAGCGGTTTTCACCAGTATAACTAGCATTTCAATCGGTCAGTCAAAGTTAAAAAAAAAATTATTATTACTGATTAATAATAAATTTTAACTTTTTAAACAGTTAAAAACATTACTTTGGGGAAATAATTAATTTAGTTTATTTATTATTATTTTTATTATTCACGAGTTTGTGTATGTGGATAATAAAATTTCTTGAATGTCGGGTTCGCTTGTCGGAGTCGCTGAAGGGGGGGGGAGTGAGAGTAGAGGTGGGTTTTCAATTGTTTTTCCTAATGTCCATGACCTACGTTCTAAATTCAAATCTGCTGAGGGCCACCTTCAAATTATCATCCTAGCATTTTAATTATGTGGGAAACCCAGATATTCAGGGATTCCTTTTCTAGCAATATGAAAACCGCTGCTCATAATTTATTTTATAATTTTCTCCTGAAGAATTGGGTATGTGCCTATATAAACACTAAACTCCTGCAACACGTCTAGAAAACCTTGAATCTCCTAATTTCGATGTTCTAATTCTTTAAATCTGCCTTCCTACAACTGCAATTATTTTGTCTTTCTGCCTTGAATATCTTGCAGCCTCACACAAGACTGTTACATCTTCTCATCCAAATGCTTAGGTACTCTATTTAGGGAATTTCAACGTGCCCTGCACTGTGTGGCTAGGCTCCTCTCACACTGATACAGGTAGGGGGAGGATAAATCAATCTGTATTTTTAGCGATCCGGAACCATTGATTAAGGAATCTACACAGTACTCATGTCTCAGATCGCATTAACCATTTCTTAAACTCGTTTAACTTGTTTTCCATCTCTTTTAAATACACAATTTTCCTTCCTTTCGATAACAAAGAAAAATCTTTTAATTACTATGTATAATACTTTTTCTTAAGCAGCACCACCCTGCCCTAAACGTGCATTCAGAAACTTTAATCGTCGCTATTATGCTAACTATTCTTGGAATGAAACCGGCTTTAACACTGCTCTTGCTCAGAATCTGTCGAAAAAGTAGTGATAGCTGAATGGATGAGGAAGTTCATTGTTCATTTTATATTTGAAAATTATTGTTCCTGTTGCGGTAATGTTATGCAACATATTTGTGAGTTTAAACAATTTATTTCTGAATTTAACATTTAACATAACATGAGGATGTGTTATGTCTCCTTGGTTATTCAATTTGTCTATGGATGGGGTTGTAAAAGAATTAGAGGTGGGGGTGGCAGGGGATGATGTTAGAATGATGGAGAATTGAAGAGAGAGGAGAATGTCCTACCTATTACATAGGGATGATTTGGTTTTGTGTGGCGAATCCGAAGAGAGTTTGAGAGGATTCTTAGAGAGATTTGGCAGGGTGTGTAAAAGAAAGGGTTTGAAAGTAAACGTAGATAAGATTCTGAGATGAGATTTATATTGTCTTATTTGCGATCATAAAATAATTAAGGAGTACTATTCACATATAGTGGAACTACAACATTCTTTTGCTCCTACAGTGATTAAGAGAGCGAATCGACATGAGAAGAACTCTTACTAAATATAAAGATGATTATCTCTGAATCTAACACACAACTGATGTTATGAAGTGTGTTATTGAAAATCACAAATGATCTTCCTAATCAATCTACTCGACGCTTCAGTTACACCCGCGACCAGTTCTTGGTAGAGTGCTGCTTCTATACCACAAGCGTTCTTTCGGCCCTTTTTCACTTTCAGTCTCTCCCTGGCGCAATTGCGTGGCATACCCTCCTTCCTCCTCGTCACTCTTTCCACAGGTCCACTGTCTTGCTTAACCTATTCGGTTTGCATGGTGATCCTCAATTCACAGACAAACCGCGTCTATAAATTGCTATAACAAGAGATCAAAAGCTCTTCAATTTTTAAGAGACATATAATGATAGTAGAGTCTTTGAGTAGGTGAAACATACGTATAAAGTTATTCCCTCTTCTCTAACTGAATTTTTAACGATAACTATCCAAAATTAGTGCAATACGTTATTTATCTATAACTAACATAAGACTCTTAATAGTAGTCTTTCATATGTATAGCGCCACAGCCAAAGTTCATTTTTTGTTTTTTGTTTTTAGTCCATAAACAAGCTTCTAAAAATTTGACCTCTACTATGTATTACTCTGGTTTCATCATTCAAGCACATAGCTCACTATCATCACTACGTTAACAGCTCCACGTTCCTATATACCTTCATTTCTCTTCTGTATTTAGCCTTCAGAGTCTCTCACTTTCGTGTTAGAACGCTCGACGGATCTCTTAGTTCAAGATCTACAAGCACGCTTTATGCTGGGGAATACAATATTTGCCTCTACACAATAGTGACTCGCATTGCACATTAACGTTTTGCTGCTACAAGAGTAGCCAGCATCTATGTATTCTTGTCGAAAGGAGGTGTGATACGCTGTACAGCCATCTCATCAAGCCTGTCATTGTCAGAGTATTCCAATAGTATTATTTGCTACCATCCTATTACTTGCATCTATTCGCAATTTATCGCTCAACTTGAGACGGATCACGCTAAACCATTCACTTTGTCGAACATAACTATACCTCAATTTATTATCCACTATAATGAGTTTCGATTTCCCACACTGCGGAATTCGATCCCGAAAATAAGTATCCCTCGCTAATCATCTCCTATCACTCCGTGTCTTTCTCATGTTCGCTCAACTGCTTCTCTCCTTTCCGAATCCCTCAACAGATGACAGGCATGGATAGTATCATCCAAAATTCTTTACACTTCACACTCCCCCCGCCATAGTACGTCCACAGCCTTCTCGTATTTTTAGTCCCCTGCTCGCTCACCTTCCCCTCCTCGCATATGCATATCCGCCGATGACCGCCATCATTTACATCTCTACTTAAAGCTCTGTACTTCTGATTACTACCAATTACTGTCACTGACATCAATAGCCGACCAATTCCCGCAATACTCTAATCCATCACACCTCTCCTTCAAGGTCTCTTCACCTCTTGCTATTACACTGAACCTATCAGTACTCATTCCACCGAAATCCAGCGTGTACTTGTGGACTCCTCATCCTGATTGGCTCAAAATGGTCGCTACACCACATGTGCGCGCAGATGCTATTCACCAGAGGTGTATACGGGACATTGTATATACCTATGCAGCAGCTCTACACTTTACGTAAAAGACGTGGCCTATTCCCGCCTGGCCAAGGGGATCTCTTGCTGGCCCTGAATTAGGGAGAGGCATGGCATGAAACGATATCTCTCCCAGTAACGTTTTCAAAGGAGGAAACATAACCTTCTGCTCTCTTTACTTCACTAGATAAAGCGAGTAGACTGATCCGTCTGCCTGTGTAATGGCTAGCCAGAACCTATCCGATAATACACATTTAGTATTTTCAGACAAACCACGTCTGCTGCTTTCGAGGTGTAGATTCTATTCTCAGTGCTGATACCTCCTAGTATTAATAGGACCGCTGTGTCACTTCTCCCAGTATGCTTCCGTCAGTACTGATAATCACCTGATCTTACGTTTATCACTCTGATAGAGCTCATGAGAAATTTACTGACATCATGATTCTTTGAGCGTACCTCACGCTTTCAATTTGATTTTTTTTTGTATTTTGTCTGACACATCGTTCTCTGCTTTGTTCTGTTACTATTGCGTTTTATTACCCTCATGCTGATTAATATTTCTCGCCGCCTCGGAGAGAGAAGATAGACTCCTGTCTAGAGTGCACATGTCGTGCTATCGGTTAGTGGACCAGTTATCCGTTATCTGTGTCTATACGGTGTGACCAGTAAATTGCTATTTTGTTTTGTCCTTTTAGTATTTTTATACGTTTACATATTCTTCATCTTATAGCCTGTGGGGTGCGTGGGGGAGCTCTCCCAGAAGTCTATCTTGCAGATAGGAGCGTAGTTAGTGGATATGTAATCCAGATTGTTTGTGATTTGAATGAACAGCACGAACATTATACTAGTGAATTAATCGCCCACACAACCACATAGAGAACCAATCAACTCATCAATTATTTATTAATACTCTATAGCTATCATTGCGTGCGAATAGTATGATTTTGGGTAATACCGCTGTAAATCGTAAAAACGGTTTAAATTTGATAATAGCTCACTGCTTGTTCTCGTTCTTCTTCCTGGCAGGGACAATGTCTTAAAGAATTACCAATATGATAGTGATATGTTATAACAGACACTTACTCGTTATGATAGATAAGTCTGTAGAAAACAAGGGCACCGTTTCTGTAATGGACATATCGTTTGTTCTGGAGATATATTCTTTACGTAATATTTCCTTCAGTTGACTATTAGGTCATATGACAACAATTGTTAATCATTCGATTGATCTGTTTTACATTATTCAATTCGATGTCGATAATAGCTATAGTTAGGTTATTGTATCGTTAAACGTTTATATTTCCTTAGCATGCACGTTTTAGATTAATACTGTTTAAGCTTTACTATTTGAGATGCCAAACACATTATCGTATGACGTTAAAACTCTTAACAGCGTATGAGTTACGTTAGTTCAGTGATATAGACTAAGATATTCCTATTGCTTCTGTTATGTCTTTATATCTTCCAAAATGGGAACTCCTTCCAAGAAGAATTTGACCTTTGAGAGCGATCTAAGACTATGCGGAAATATCTGTTATCTAGATAGGTAAAGGGTGACAGGTGATAGGAGGGATCTGGTAGGAATGGGTAGCGATGAGCAGCATGGATTTGATTTACTAGAGATCTATAAATATGGATAACCATTACAGCGCATTAGAAAGTCGGTGTAATATCTATTGATTTATTCCATACCTGAGATATCTGACATTAATCGTATATTGTGGGACTTTCTATAAGTAACACTGAGCTTTTATGTATATATGATTTAGGGTGAAATAAACCCACTCTTTAGTTAACTCCTAAAATCACACTTCAATAATTATTGGATAAATATCTTATTGAGTCTGAGTAATTCACGACTCCAATCTTATTCGATTTTACTGATTATAATTCTCACGCTAATGGTGCATATTGTCTGAGATAATATACTGTGCGAAAATCTTTCTTCACTCTTATTGTTATGTACATAGGTTTATCATTGGAAATGACATCTCGCGTTTATCGTTGATATATGTTGCATCATCTCATCTTATTCGTTTGGTCGAGGTATATGTAATAATATCATTATGATTTACAGTGGTGCACTGTCGCTGGCGATATTTAAGTTGAGTAAGTTAAGAATCTTCGGTTATCAATCTGATTCAATGAACCTATTTTAACTTTTCTATAACATGAGTCAAAATGATATAGCATGTTACCTATGCTATGTATAGCCGAAATGATGATTATAGTCACGGTTTCGAGTAAATTTCTTATGTAATAAAATTAAGGACTTCACATGTTTGTTAAGTTGGCTGCGTATCTTTCGCTCTATCTAATGTTAGTAGATTTTTTTCTCCTCTCGAGCAGGCGAATATGGCATGCTAACTTCCATAGAAATGGTTAGGTTGTTACTCTATATTAACATACAAACCACGGAATGTATGCTTTCACGTTCATTAAATATATTTTGTACAGTAATTAACCCCCGCTAGTGATAAGATCTATAAGATCCTTTTGGATGATAGATAATTAAAATGTATACTGAAAGTCAATCAGTACTAAATATCTTTCAATTTAGTGTGTAAGTTATCATCAACAGCTAAACTTATTTTATTTGCGTGTTATTAGTTTATCCTCGAAATGATTCACACGATTAACTGTATGACCGTCGACCATTATGAAATCAACATAGACTCATGAGAAGGGGCTGGAGTAGGGAGGGAGTGGGCATGTGAATAAGGACGGTATAGAGTATGGGGAAAGGCATTGAGCGGTATTGGTTTTGATGTTACCTTGAAGTTATAATCGTAGAGCCTTGAGATCTTGATGTTAGTGGTAATATATTAATCTCTGAACCTACAGTACTGTGTTTACGGTAGGTCAGACAAGGATTTTGTTCTGTTGTAAACTCTTCCAAAGAATTCATATCTTATTTACGTTGTGAATTTGTAATAGAACTTGCTTATGTCAAGTGCATATTAAATCTATCATTGACTTTCGTGGAGGCAGTTATGAAGACCATCTGCTATGATCACACTGGTCTCTTGGTTAACTAACCCCCACGCGGGTATCAATATCTGAGATCATGAGCAATTAGCTCATCGCATGCCACACCCCTGGGCATCCTTGGGCTGTCTCATCACCCTGCTGCGTCGATGACTCTAGAGCATTGATATAGACTAAGTTAGTCCGACACCAATACGGCCTCTGGCGCTTTTTAGTGTACGCTATTAGTTTATTTTTTCTAGCAGGTTGCTTATTTTATTTGAGTAATAACTCTCTATTTATTTTTCTGCTTCTCACCCTCTCTATGATCTGGGTCCTCAATTTCCGTTATCTTTCAATTTTCTATCTTTGCTAATTTCTGTATTCCGAGCTGTCAATCATCCGCCCTGCACTCTATTGGCCTGTATTTGAACTTCGTATTTAATTCTCGTATCTATCATTGCTGTACTCCACGCTCTCATCTTTATCTCATTACCTAGTATCTTATCCTATCTTCATTCTTTTCTTCTGACTCTTTCTTTCATTCTCTCTTTCTTTTAATCTTTTTCTTCTCTGTCTTGGTGTCTGGTTATTCTCGTTTGTCTTCACTTTGAGATGCCGCTCTCTCAGTTATGCATCGCACATTCTGGGGATTCAGTTGTTTGGGTACGCTCGTCTCCGTTCTCAGGTTCTTCGTGCCTTGTTCTGTGTCTCACCCCGTATACAATAATTGGATATACACTCCCTCCTGTACCACTCTGTTAGTCGCTCTCTCTCATTCTTTCTCATACTACTTTTATCACTTTCTAAAATTCTCCTTTCCCGTCCTTCTCTTTCATTCTTTCATCTTTTTTATCTTTTGCATAATACTATCCTCGTGCTATTTTTGCATCTACTTTATATTACTTGCTCTTCTATTCTCGATTTTTCTTACTTTGTCATGATACAATACCCTTATCTCTATCTTATTCTTCATCTTATATCTCATACTCACTTTTATTAATTAATGTTTCTTAACTTTAAATAGACGTGTTATCTTGTGAGTACTTACGTTTTTCGTGTTGTTTCTACAATCATTCTTATTCTCTGAGGGCTCTATAAAGACTAACAATGTATGATATGACGAGTCTTAATAGACCCTTCGATTTGAACAGCATCTCTCACTACCAAACCATAGTGAGTCGAATATTGTAAAATAGCTGATCAGATATGACTGTTATACATCTAGCGATCTGCGAAATTAAGAATGCATGTGATTGTATCTATAAATCGAACTCCCAGGAGGCTAAGTCGACACATATCTCTGGTACGTGGCGATTCCTTTTATGCTCTACTGTGAGTTACCTGTGTGAGATTAGGACAAATACGTCTACATCTAGTATACTACTCACGTAGCACATATTTACTACGGATAATTATTCTTTATTCTCACACGCACTTATATCATTGGCTGTTAAACTTTACAATGGATAATCCTATTGACCTATTCTGTTGCGTTACTCTCCTCGAGATATTTATGGCGTAAAACAAATCTATACTGGTATGTGTGGTCAACCTTGAAACTTGTCTAAGTTCTTTGGAACTAATAATCGTAGTTGACACATTGTTACTATGGTAAGGTGCGTCTATGCCTAGTACAAAGGTCTCCTTTCCTGCTATATAATGAGGCTCTTATCTTATAGTTTTAGATCGCTTATATTATGTACAGCCCGGCTCTACTGTCTACCATTGTCCCGCCCGAGTCAAGCTTAATATGTCTCACGATAGAGTCGATTGTATTTCGAACTAACGTTCCTTCCATACGAAGCACAGTTGAGGTATTATACAGTCATTAAATTTTTTGGAGTCCGTTTATTTCATAGTGATCCCCCAGCACTAACGATTTCAGTTCGACACTGATTATGATACTTACTAATAACAATATAACGCTGCTATAACTTGAGCTCTTTGGTTCTAGTCAGATTTCACTGTTTGAACAGAGTGACCTCAGCAATGCTAAATACTAGAGTGTCATTATCTCTTCTCCTTCACAAAATTTTAATTCATTACTCACTTTCCGCTATTGCTATATAATCATGTGCCTTTTCATTCTTCCTTTCATACATGTTCTGTCTTCTCTACTGTTAGTCGTCACAATGTCTATTTTTTACTTTCTTACTTCAAATCTTCCGGACAACTTTGACGTATCATTTACCTTTCTTCTTCCATCATTCTAGCTATCATTATGCTAGTCTATTGTGTCCTGAATGCTTTAAATCATGGCTTTATCATTCAGCTCCTGTCACCCCACTGTGTCCTTTTGTTTATGTCACTCTTATTGTCTCGAATTTCTTCTTGTTCTCCTCGTCACTCACTACCTCCACTCTTTAATCCACAGCCTTCTACAGCTTTGCCTCACACTCCTGGGTTGCCCTCTTCTATTCTGCTATCTTCACTCTTTTCACTTCTCCGTTCATCGCTCTCTTGCTATTGAAATTCTACTCCGTACTCAAGTCTCTCTCTTATTATATGAAGTAATCAAAGATGAGTAGTATATCTTCTAGATCACGCATTAGCATATCGTACTAATGGGTGCGGTCCAATCAACATCTTCTATCTGTACCATTTCACTATGAGACCACGTATTCTTTAAGAGTTATTTCCTTTTTGTTCCTTTCTTTGTGATCCTGCAGAGACTCTTCTCACAGATATTCATACGATGTAGCCACTGCACATTCCCACACCTTACACACTAGGCCTAATCATTGGTATGTTGCACACATAAGAAGCTGTATATCGTACGACGAGCTCTTTGAATGTTCTCAACTCAAATTATCCTTTTACTTACACTAGACCGTCTACTAGAGCTGCTCAATAAATGTACAACAACGCTCACGTGTACTGAACTTTTATCTATTGAATATGACTGATTAATGAATATCCTATCTCTCGTCTGTATGGATTCTCAGGTACCCGAATATTTTCTTTCAGCCTACATCATACACATCCTATTAATAAGACAGGCTCATAGACTTATGCGGCATATTTCTGCTATTATAACAATAAAATCCATCACTAAGCGCTATTATAGAAACGTATCTACATTTTAATATATAGCACATTATATTGAATCAATTTATTTGTTCTCTCTGTTTATCACCTAATTCTTTTATTTAGGGGTATTCTTTATAAATTTGAATTTAAATCCCTAGAAATGGAACAAGAATTATTGTTATTTTTAGTACATTTAATTCTTCCAAATCAATCAAATCTATAAACGTAATCTAATATAACTCATATACTATCTATATCTACGATGAACACTAACAACACTTCAATACAACAACTTAATCAGAATATATATAAATACTATAGAATATGTAAGCTATATTTATGTTGAGAGTTAGATAGGCAGGAGAGAAAAATATTTTAGGATAAATATAATTATTCTTGAACAACACACTCTTAATAACTAATTACTTTGAAAGTCCATTCTGTGAGTTGCGTACGATATTCGTTCTATTAATTAAACCACACTAATATATCAACTTTTATCAGAAACTGTCATATCCGTGAATATTTTAATAGAAATAAATCATCTAGTAATTAATATAGGAAATTTTGTTTTTGATCTTTGACCTGATCTTGAAGGTTTGCAAGAGTTATTGCTTGAATATATAGCAGCTTACGGATTGATCGTGAACTTAACCATCTATAGTATAATTAATTAGTGTTCCTGAATAAAGTCAGGATGTAGTTAGCAAGTAGTAATTCGCATCAGAGTATTTAGTATTAGAGAGTATCGTAAGTAGAACTTAAAAATTTTCCTACGAATTAGGCATACGACCACCGATTAGTAATTGCACAGATATATAGTGGTATCATTCTATCTGTATTATCCTCACGCAATACAGGACTCATAGTGAGTGTGTTCAGAGACGGATAGTATATCTGAGCCAATAATAGATCACGAATCTTCATGTGCTATCAGCGATAGATAATATATATTAGTCTGATATTAGTCTCACATATATATTAATGCATAATGTTATTTTAAATTTATTTTGATTAATATATAAAACTAAATATTTTATTTATATGAGGTTATATCATTTATTGAGAAACATATATTATGTATTATCATAAAAGAAATTATTCACACTCAAGCACTAGGTGCTTATTAAGAAGAGAGTACAGCGAATGAGCACCTATTATCATAGTAAATTCCTATGCGTGATATAAAAATACCTCGCTGCAGTCATCTCCACTGCCTACTCAGCAGGCGAGATGCACCTAAAGCAATCTTGAGCTATGATTATGTATATAATACAAGAAGAGAATATATATTTGCGCCGCCATAATTCACTCTACCTATCAGGTCTAAGTTCACAATAACAACACATAATAAAGAACTGGATTTTAAGATAACAAATTTACTCCAATGCATTCCATTAGATAGAATACTTAAGGGCGTTACAGAGATTAATTAGCGAAATTTGACTTCACCCACTGCATATAACACACATTCTGTTGTATTAAAGTATCAAACATTATTTGTACTCAATCTATTGTATAATTTTTCAAGTTTTGAAGCGTCAGTATGCGAGAAAAAAGTATGTTATCGGAAGAGCGTTATATTTACATATACTAAACAACTCAAAACTACCTAGATACTTTTTCAAATCCAGTGAATATTTCCACCACTCCTACGGGAGTGTGAGCATCTAATTCTCAAGTACAGCGGGATACAAAAACACCTAATAGCAGCAATCGATTGCTGAATCGTATTTAGAGATCAAAGGTTATGTCCTAGATTTTCGTGACCCAATCATAGATTCCCACTGTATTGATGTCATGCTTTATATTTGGACTATTTCCAACAATCACAGCCGCAGTGATAACGATATTACATCTACGAATTCTTACCGTAATGGCGCGGGCACGTCTCCAATTTTATGACCTTCAAAGATGAGATATATATTATACTTGGCCACACCACTACTATTTGGCAATCCAGTGACTTCTCGTATATAGACATTTATAGAGTGACATACAACTCATACCTGCTCTCAGCTATATCCAATTCTAGCGTATATCCATTTTATTTACTAATTGAGTTAACATTACAATCCTACCTATATCATGATATCAAACAACTCGATTTCCATAGTGATACAAACTTTGCTAATATTTGCGAGACCTCAAAGATTATCAAAGATAAATTAAGAAAATTCATTCATAGTTGGAAATTATTGAGTTAAATGATAGTGAGGCGAGGAGGAGAAAATGCACCAGGCTGGCCAGGTAAATCTCTTATTGAACGGGGTAGAATGTTAATCTGCCGAGTAGGAGCACACTGGGCCTGGCCGGAAACTTACCCACTAGGATCTTCTTAATAGACATCCTAATATTTTTCGATATCACTATCTAATATCATGTAGTTTATTCACATATATAATAAATAAATATATGAGATATATAAAATATCTATAAAAACTACATAAATATCATAAATTCATAATATATGCATGATCTCTGTGTTGTAAAAATAATAATAAATATTTAAATAATACATAATAAATAATAACTGTTTCATATAATTATTGTATATTTAAAATTGTATCATCAGACATAAAAATATATAATAAGAGATTTAAATATTTTCTCGTATGTTTCAAAGCAGAGTTTAGATTTTAAACATACATAAATTCATAATAAAAATAAATTATTAAAAGTTTTATTCTAAATAAAAATTATATAATAATAAATTATACCATTTCTCAATTCAAAATTATATACAAAATTAAAAAGAAATTAATAATTTTGAATATATAAATCAATCAATATTAATAATTAAATAACAATAAATTTACATCAATTTAAATACCACTATACAAATTAATTTGAGCCCATGTTTCACTGAGATTTGATCTGTTTCTCTATTATTATGATTAACATTTATTTGCAAAGCTCAATCATGTGAGTTGCTCACCAATTCTTATTATAGTTGTGTTCATAGTTGTACATACATTACATTTTATAATATTAATTACATATAATTGGAATCGAGAGTATGATCCGTAGTTGCTTCATACAAGATCATCAGTGTGAAATTGGTAATTCTTTGGTATAAGTGGGTAATTCTGACTGTAAGATAAATTTGACCTAAAACCTGAATATTCGATTAGCAATTCTTTAACAATTCGTTCGATTCTTAGTATAATGATATGATAGGTTGAGTTAAGTATACACACTAGATAAACTTTCATTGTTATAATACTTAAAACGTGTATATATATAATATACATAACATATATATATTACTTAATCCTAATAACTACTCTAGAGAAGGAGAAGGCCAGACGCAGACGAACGAGACGACGCGAGAAATAAAAGCGCGCACATAGTTGAAATTCTATTCCCCTTAATGTATCCGTTGAAATTAATTCGCTTAAATAATTAGAACTTAAAATATGAAAGGTGTATCGAATCTAAATTGGATATATCAGATAAAAAAATTTGAGTTATATATATAATATATTAATCATATATTAATTACATATATATAATCTATATATTATATATATAGATAATAAGTAATAATATACTATATATAATATCGATATATATATATATAATTATATAATTATATTATATTATATATATATTCGATATATATATGGATAAATCCTATTGTCTACATAACAAACTTTATCCTCTAAAACCTAAACTTAATAGTCCCCAAGTTGCCCTAATCTAATGATCTAACAGCCCAAAAAGTACGCCCCCTACCTATTAGATATCTAGGCCCTCAATTAAGCCTAAACTAACTAATTTAGAAATAAGCCCCCAAGTACGCCCTAACCTTATATAGATTATGGAAATTAATATAATATATGTATCAATATATATATATATATATATATAATATTTTAATATAATAATATATATATATATTGATATAGGTATATATTAATAATATACTATATATATATCAATATATATTATATTATATATAGCCATCACTGTAGAAAAGAATCGTGAACGACATTTTGTACTATTAAGTCGCCCTGAGCTAGAAATTGAAATTTGTCGACAACTTTCGTTATAGAATACTCGCAATTACATTTATCACAAATCTTTAGCTCTAAAACAATTTAAAATCCTGTAAAAACGCTAGTAAATTCGAATCATCATTACATATGTCAAACAAGTTCAGTAATAAATTCCATCTTTAACTTACGAAAGAAAAAACACAACTACAAAATATGAGGACATTTTGGAATTGAACTTGGAATAGATTGAATTGAATAGATAATAGAATCTGAATGTGGTTTGCCGATATAGTATTATATTATTAATATAGTATATATGATATATACTATACATAATATAAAAATATAATAACTATATATAATGTATATAAATAGTATATATAATATATATATATATAATAATATATAATAATATATTATAATATATAATCGATTTACATATTTTGGACTATTGTAAAAATTTTGCGCTACAGTTAACAGAAAGGTTCATTAAGTCATATATATATATACTATTATATATATTAATATATATGATAATAATTTAAGATATAATAAAGATTATATATATATTATATTATATAGATATATATTATATATATATATAAATATATAATTATATAATTATATATTACAATAGTATAAAATAAACTGATATATACCATATATAAATGCCAGTCTCATACAAAGCTACCGCTGAATATTCTCAACACGATAGTAAACTAAGAAAACAAATTAACATATCTTACTGGAACGACTGTAATAAAATCTGTATGGACATGATTTTTTTTTTTTTTCACGGAGGACTGCTAGCCGACGTGGTTAACCTAGAGGGGAGACGAAGTCACCCCATCGCACCAAGATTCGGCTCGAGAGACCATGCTTTTGTGTGTGTGTGTAAAACTAAAATTACAGAGGTAAAAGTAAAATAAAATAAAAATTAAAAAAAAAAAAAGTTTCCATTTTCCATTACAAAATTCATACGCTGATCCAATATATTTATAAGTTTTCGATTGTACCTATCGTATAAGTTTTTCGAGATAAAATTAAAAAAAATCTATTTTCCATACAAATTTCCATACGCTTTTACTATCACAAATATTTTTAGTTTCTTATGTACCCTATATTATCGTGTTTGTAGGTATCATGCGGTCTTGGTAATTTACGCATATATTGTATTATATTATAATATATATACATAATATTATATATTATATATATATATATATTAATATATATAATAGTATATATCATATTCTTATTACTGCTTTCTGCACCTTATTCATAGTTTATAGTCCTCCATCTCCAGTTAGAGCTAAAAATTCATTGTTTATCTATTGGCACTAACGAATTCGTCAACATACTTCCTGCACAGTAACATTTACGATCTCTTCTTTTTTTAGTGGTTCCAAACCTTTAATCTTATCAAAAGTTTTTCGCATAAAGAATTTTTCAACATAAACGTTTAACGAACACCACTGAGATTTCTTTTAAAACGTCAGTTTTGTGCTCTATAGAATACTTCCTGTGTTACCTTTGCCTCGAATGGTACAAGGTGAGTAATTTCGTGTTATTTGTAAGTCCACTAATTTTATGTGCCATTTCCGTAATCCGTAAATATTCCTTAGTTAGTTGTAATATTTGTGAATAAAAATTTAGTAGAAAATTTATAACAATTTGATTGCTTAATTTTCAATTTAGATTTTACATTTACTTTTAATATTTTATTCTTAATCTACTACATAGCTGCGAAGCTACGTTGGCCGAGACATATTCACCGAGTATAATTTTTTATTATTGTACTTACCCTAACACATAACATCTATGAGAAAACGTATCATTTCGCATGCCGTAATTATACTCATTTCTTACTATTTATTAGCGAGTCTAACTTTCATTCTTAATTCATTATTATATTTTCATTTATTATTATTGGTCAATTGTATATATTAATAGTCTATTTATTCATTTTACTATTTCAATATAGAGTCTCTCCGACCATATGCGACTGTTTAATATTCTTTGACTCCCCATCCTCCTTCTCTGATTCATATAGCATTCATCTTCATACTATTTCTTCGACCAAACGTTAGTGGTTAACCTTTTACGTTGTGAAGGCCCCTGGAATTTTGACCGTCGTCTATCCCGGCATCTCTACATCAAAGAACACACTCGGATCCACATCTAGATCGTCACACATTCAGAAGCTTATAATTCCATATATATATTAATACAAATATTTTATGTTTTTATTAACTTATGAAAACAATTAAAAAAAAAAAATTTTTATTATTAAATATTATCTAGCCCATTTCTGGCCCAAATTACATTATTCAATTATTTATTATTTTTAAATTATGTTCGATTACCTAGAAGTTTGTAACAAATTTTTGTTCATCCAACAATTGTTCCCTTTTTAGTTAAGATTATTTATTAAACTGTACCATTAATATTATATGTCTACTGTACCCATATTGTAATATCATATTGGTAGCGTTAGTGCAAATATGTGCTAATCTTAAGCAATTATAGGATTTTGTTATTCGTATTATTATTTTTATTTTATTTATTTTTCTATAAATTTATAATTAGCTTATTAATTTATTAAACAATACAAAATACAATGTTTTAAATATAAATGAAACATTACGAATTTATAAAAATAATCGCCACAGCGCTCTGCATGATAATCAAAGGAGACATTACTAAACTTATACACTGGGTCAAATTTAGTTCCACGATCTCGAATTGTGAACGCGTTACCTTATACCTCAGGAGCTATCTACTAATAATACTGGAAATTCCGATATCTTTATTTATATTCAAAACCTAGGCTGGGGAAACAGGGCCGAAAAAGGTAAAAAAAACTTTTTTGACTGGTGGTCATCCTCTTGTAGGGGTAGAGGAGCCTAGTCTATGCCTTCATGATTACTGCTATTAAGAATAATGCTATAAATTACCTTTGACGAGTTCTCCCTGATAGTTAATATTGTCTACTATTGTGCTACCAACCCTCCTTCCTCTTATTCAATCTCTGCAGATGATCATTCTGGACGTAGCATAAGTGTGATCCAATTTTCTTATGCTAAGAACTCGCTTTACTACTATGCGATAATGAATTTTAAAGCGAAACCTCTTACTCCCAGCAGACATACAATCCAAATTATTCTGAGCACATACACGTCTCCACGACAATTAATAACTATTTGCCACCACGTATACTATTATTCGTAATTATGTTAAATATGAGTACAGTGCAAATGCCATTTATAGGCACCCAGCTACGAGCCGTACCACTATGAGATATAATAACTGCTTATTATCTAGTCACAGATCAGTTATACGGTGGTTATGCAGAACATAATATTCACACGACTGTAGATAATTTATTATACCATACTATAGTAATTCGAGCTTGGATACATAAAAACGACGTTCCCACTGCTCTCCCCCCTCTCTTCCTTACTCATCTATTACCTCATACAACAATATCCTTATCCTCACAAAAAATAACTTTAATCCTATCAACAACAGTATCCCTCATCCTACTCTCATATCATTACCTTATTCGCAACCCCCTATCGCAATACCTCTATAATCATATTAGTATAACTATCACCCCAATGGCATCAAATTAATACTTTTATATTGGTATTGCTATTGCAATTATTGAGTATCATTGGATATTCTCAGCTCTCCAATATATGCAAACGAAAGTTCGTAACCGATCGCGTTCAACTACTCCCTTACTGACGCAATTATCGCCTCTTCTCTCAGTTGATTTCTCAGGTCTTAGTTTAAATATTTCGATTGAATTAATACCAGCAGGGTATTTGTAGAACCATCTCAACGTTTTCGGTATAGACCAAGACTACGGTCATTTCTTAAGCCTTTAGATTATAACATTCGGATAAATTATTTATCTATAAACTTATGCAGATATATACAATCGAGCTGAAATCCGTAAAGTTTTATATGCTATGCTAAAGAGTGTTGTGTTATTCTAGATGTCGTTCAGATTGTTCTTGTTATATGCGTATAGGTGTTACGATCCTCACCAAAACTATCATTTATCTCCATATTCTGAAAGCGATTTAGTTCAAACTCAACTACTGTAACAAAAATGATATGTTTCCCCTAACTTCATTACCATTGCCTTTCACAGGATAATGGTTGTAGTATTATTATTTTCAATTAGACTTACTCATTAAGACCATCTCTATTAAGATACTTTCATTTTGTTATACAAGAGTACGTCTATCTGTAAATGTATACGCGGTATTGTAAACCATATTATTTAGAGACACTATCTCCTAATATTTTAACAAAACAAATTCTCTCGTTACTCTGGTACCAAGCCAAGAAATATCAGCTCAATCTCGAGTACCATCAAACCGGCTTCCGCGGACCTCGTTCCCCGGGCTCTGATGATCTTCTATTATCTGAAGTCGAGGAAGAACTGCCTTCTCATGTTTTAATGTGTTCAAAAAAAGCGTTTATTAGGTAATAGGGGTTGAGATACCTCGAACCATAATATTTAACCTTCGTATATTTTTTAGGTGCGATTTATACTTGCTCTCACCAATCCTTTATCTATATAATTATGTTAACCATAATGTTACTTAAGAAAAAATATTAGAAAATATCTTTTAAAATTTTGAAAAATAATAGATAGTTTCTACTAAATGTTAAATCGTGCTGAAAGGCACGAAGTACCACGAGTGCAGGAGTCGCCCGTCTGATATACTACAATTTTACTTGAAACATAAATATTAGTAAATGAACAAGTAAAATAAAAAAAGCTCAATATTGTCTCACGGTCAACATACGATTTGAACTCTTTTGAATTTATTTCCAAATCGACTAATAGATAAACCATCAGTCGCATATATACCATATCACCTATTTATCTATATATATTATCACTCAATATATATATATAGTAATTAATATCTATATATAATATATCTCTTGGAATTATATACTATTAATGTTTACCGTATACTATTATTCTACAGAGCTTACTCTCTATCTTCGAGTGATCTCCATAAAAATTTATTCATCATTACCTTAGAGAAATAAATATACATACATATTAATATTAAGTATACTAAGCATTCTTCCTTCATATACATTGTAATAATAATATCACTATCTGACGTGACTGGAGCAGACCTATCTATCATAGTTCTATCTTATACATATATTAGCTAGATATCTAGGCTTTCGTAATGGCCTAGATAATATATAGATTACAAGATATATATATACTTAGCCGTAGACTCTATTGAGTAATATATATTTACAATAATATCTTCATCTAGGTTAAGTAAGTATAGGGGATATCTATATGCCGCCTTTATCTAATACTACCAATAGTCTGACTATATATTTATCATATACGCTTCGTCTTATAGATATATCAATATGGTATACTCAATCACCAAGATAGTGGAGACTTACTGAACCATACAGTACTAGACTAGTCCTATTAGGCCTATGAATGTACAATCACCCGTCCTAGGTAACGCTATAAGCTACTACTCATCCTACAGGATTTCACATCCCACCTCTCTGGTTTTTCTTAATTAGTCTTACTCAAGAAATAATAGGGTTATTTTGGAGGAGGTCATGTTTACAAAATTCCCTGTACTAACTCAGGACGACTATATATCTCACTATAAAGACTCGCCATGTCTCACCCTTTCGCCTTATACGGCTAATTCTCCGAACGCTCACCTTTCGATATTATACTGAGATAATGCTGTAGTCAATTACTATATATTCCTCATATTATTTTAGACTCAGTATTAATTATATCGACGGTTATTACCTTTCGTTGTTCGCCTTAGACTCACTTATAATAGAGCGAACTTATATTTGGATTAGCCAGTGCTTATATTATATTCACCGGAAGAACATCCTTATTGAAGCTTCTGTATAGGGTACAATTTTTTCCAAAGACTAAGTTAGAATTTGTAGTTTATAAGGTGGTCAACCGTCTACTTCACATAATAGTATATGGATAATTACGAGTAGTATTCATCCTCACTATAGACTTTCTCTTGATCGGGACATACAATCTCTGGCTCAGAATGTGCTCATATATGTCCCTTGAAGATCGGCTTATATGGCAGCTATATCGTGATTTATTACCGTACAACGCCGTCAAACGCTAGTCAACTCCGTCGTTATCTTAGGATGGTAAATTTTATTACTCACATCGTGTCGTTCATATACCGTCCGCTTAGCTGAAATATAACTTCCCTCCTCTATCCTATCACGCACTTCTATTAGAACATATCCCTAACGTAAAGGTTTCTGCTGCTCATGGTCTAACTAGTAGACGATCAGAACGATACGTTAAAGCACATTTAAATTACCGTGTACTACCGCCATGCAAGGGGATAAGCCCTTGCTCACTATTATATATATAGTTTACTTATTATTTAATTACTTATAAATATTTATCCATTCGATAAATACAGCGCCCTGACCAGAACAACAAACCGAGAACCATTCAGGTCTTCACGCAGGCTTATAATTTGCTAATAAAAGATTCTTTCTAATTAAGAGCAAAATTGCAAATCAATACAAACTGAAATGTCATTTTATTTCTAAAATAAGTTCTCAGCCGCCTGAACACCGATACAGCTAATTATTGGAATAGGCGAACGATCATCTTTACGTGATACAATTTATTTGAGCTATTTTATGACTATCATCCCGTTATACTCAAGAAAGGTCGGTGAATTCCATATGTTGAGTACCTGTAGTACATTAATACTTCACCCTCATCACAGCAGTACCTAATATTGACAGCTTCCATGACAGTCCCCTCGTGAAGCTCGCACCTGATTCATTAGTCCCACATTCTAACAAGTCATTGAGAATATACCTCACATATAATAAGAAATAAGGACAAACATCCAGCCGGAATGCATCCTCTCCGTAATTAACCGCTATTCATATTCTTCCTTACCTGTAACATTGATTTCTACTCGAAATGGCTCGTCTGCTAACGTAACTCGAAGAGATATATTTCCTCCTGCATCTATTCTACTAAAACGATTCAAAACTTGAGTAAAATTTTTGTTTTCATCCTCTGATTTGTTATCGACGTCACATCTATCTATCTGTTTCTAACATATTGTCAGCCCTATGACGTACCTACTCACACGACAGAAGGAGTGTTCACACCGCCTTTTTCAAAAGTTCCCCTGGCAATTGAAACAACGTGCTTCAGAATTGGTAATATTGATATAAGCATTTCTTTATCGGCCGTCCTTACTAAAGGATGTTAAACTAATAGGAACACCGAGCAGTGTCTCAAGCTGTCAATAATGGCCAAAGTGCAATCAAGGCACACGTACGAACCTCTTTTCAGTAAATTTATCTCCCCGTGAACGTTTGACCAGGTACACGTATTTATTTATTAAGTCGGCCCTATTAACCACACCGTTCAAATGGTTTATCAGACACATAACGTTAATTATTTAAACTTGTATACGATATGATACACTCATCTACGAGCTGGGCAGGATCCATATATACTTACCATTCGGATTATACTATTTACTAGTACGAGAGACATTATTTACTCATAGCGCTATTATACTTATTTATTATAGGTACACACTGTAATAGCTATTAAGTAGTATATATGGCACTAACCTTCGTAATTATTATCCACGTATGTCCTACAGACCATAATAGTTAATAGGCTAAGTATATTATGAGGTACGTTACTGCATAACCGTTATGGAAGACCTATTAGTACTCTTACATCGAGTATCCTCTGCTGATGCCATTCGCCTGGGACCACATATGAATATCTACTTCCGCAAGCTAAATACGGATCTTGAGTGAGGCAAACGTTATATAATCACCGGAAGTCTATTAACATAGCTCATCTATAGGCCATAGTAGATTAATACGGAAAAATGGTCCGAAACCTCACTTATCTCATTGTACCTATCACTATCCTGATATAATAACTTTCGTTAACAATTATATATAAGATACTCCTATAAAGCCGTTATGAGATTGTCATATTAAGATCTAGGCTCCACCATCTCGAATAACCTGGTGAGTTTACGTAATCATTTACCTCTCCAAAAACTACGAACTACAGCATACACCTTCTACCTGATCCTACCTCGTCAGTTACATTAGAGGGTATAGGTAACTAATAGCACTCTGTTTAGGCCACCCACACCTCCCACGTCCTATATTCATACTCATGACGGTATATGGCTAGACTATGTCTACTCATTATTATATTATATTCGGCATATGAATACTATTTCCAGTATTATATATACACGAGTTCACCCTTTTGAGAAAGCCCGCTAATACTAGAACTACTTTCCTACGTATTTAAAAACTACTATCGAAAGGTTATCTTTATAAACCTATTACTAAGAAAGGGAGCAATAATAGAAATACCATAATCATATGGATTAGTAGTAAACTAAATCAGTAGTGGCTTATTCTCCGAACTAAGATCCCGAGCTTTACCTTTCCACACTCCTCTCTACCCCCTTATTCACTCAGAGCCCGTTCCATCTATACTTCTTACTTTCGCAAGATAGACATATCGACACTATATCCAATTTTATCTATGTCTCGTTTCTAGAAAGATATATTATCTAAAACTATTTCATTTCCTTTAGGGCTATATAAGACCTTAATTTGACTAATAACTCACTCAGCTATTTCAGCTACTTACGACCGCACTTCGTGCCTACATCGCGTAGCTACGACCAATCTTACCGCCTCTCTGTCCGATCAGCACTCTCTGCACTGTATCACCCCTAGTAATCTACCTCTACGAATCCTAAAACACCGAGATATCTCATCTCCGAATACATAAACCGATTCGAACTAGCAACTTACGTCCTTGGTCTCACATCATTCAGTCCCCTAATCGAGCGTTATGAAGACACATATTACGTCACATATGGTTTGATACTTTATCACTAATCCTCTCCGACGCTCCTCGTATGGTAGGGGGAGCTATATTATATACCTATATTATCTTATCTATCCTTTTCTAAGTATTAATCTTTTTTCTATAACCTCTCACATGTGAATCAAAAAGAACTTGAGTTATTCCTATGAGGCCAACTAGAATTCGCTCATAATCTCGCCTGGCAAAAGCATTTAGACCTCCTTTTATTTATGATAGTAGATCTCAAAACCACTTATCTTATAAGTTTATATTCCGCAAAAGTTTTACAAAACTGTTAACTAGAGCAGCACCTAGATTTATCTTTAACGCGTATTTATTATAGTGCTTCTTAGAATCACTAGCGTGTTATCTTCTATGGTCTTATTATCTCGTAATGAGAATCTAATGATGAAGTAATTTCGTTTGTTTTTATAATCAATGCCCTAATTTTTTGAATTGAGTCTCAATATTCCGTAATTATAATAATAATTCTTATTGTTGTAAGTATTTATGATAAAACATTCGATGAATAATTTTTACACTTTATTGTCACTATCATTATTATTAGATTTAAATTAACTTTTTAATATTTTATTCAAATAATACAGCGACAAAGTTGCGTTCAATCAAATTTATATATAATTATATATTATATGTATATAGTCAATACTAATACCAGATAGCGAGTAACGTAATCATTAATCATGTATTTCTTGGTAATATTTATAAATTTAACTTTAACAAAAGATAATCATTTTGATTATTATTATATATACATAATTATTATATCTATTCATTATATTAGCTTAATATTTGAGTTTTATAGTATATTTATTAATACGTGTATTATACTAATTCAAGGTAGTACGATTCGCTGATACAACTACTATTATAACCATGTATGCTATTATCATTTGAACCCAGCTCCGTTATTCCTTGATTTAAGCCTTCTCATTTCTTTCATCTGGTATACGCTACCAACGGAAACACTATTAAATCATATATAATTATTTATATAATATTATAATTAATATATTTATAATTATAATTCAATTAAAGCTATACTTTATTTATATTAGTAATATATAATTACTAAATTATATTGATCTACTATGATTTATTAAATATAAATATGTAAAAATTATAATTATATTAATATATATATATATAATATATTCACTCCTTAAGCAAGTATCTGACTTATATCGATACTATTTTGTTTCTCAAATTTGAGTGATTACGATTAATCTTATTATATTACTATATAATTAAAGTAATAATCATAATTTTTATTATATAATTAATTTTGTGCTTCGTCTTTTTATATCTCTTATTTTGGATGCGTTACCCAGTTTTATATACTATACGGTTTATATAATTTTGATTGTGAGTATAATCATTTCAGCTTTATATAAATATAGACCCTAAGACATATTATTTATTATTGATAGCATATTATATATATATATATATATTATATATATATATTATATTACGTATAAGCTTGAAAGCTATTACTAGTGTAAGAATCGTATCTATACATGAATGATACCGTACGCATATTAGTTATATATTACTTCGTATTATTTATAGTTTTTAATATTTAACTTTTTAATTATATCATTATTATATTATATTATTTTAGTTATTATATTATTATAACTCATTAATAGTTATTTGTAATTATAAAATTCTTAATCAATAATATAATAAAATATTGATCAATCCCGGATGATACTTTGTAGATAATAATAAAAAAATTATAGTAGCCAGTATTCAGTAACACATAATAATCTCCACGGGGTTTAGTGAGTTAAGGTTTTACAGCAGAACATCAAAGTCCATAAGGTTATATAGACTTAACGTTGAGTATGCACTATATCACGAATCACCATAACAGTACTCGCCGCATGATCAGTACTAAGCACCATCGTTGTATTCGAATATATGAATAATATTACGCTTAAATAGTGTAGTACTCGGTACTATATGTTATTCTCATCTGGTACGTACCTGTGTTATGCATTAAATAGCAAAATCATCTTAACGAGGACAAAAAAAACTACTCAAAACTTAACTAATGAGACTTCTTCACTTACTACGGCTACTAAAATTAAATATAAACGTCCATCAATGGAGAGATTATCTATGTAGTATCAGTAAACTATCCATCATATATCAATATATTATAACTAATATATATGATAGATTGATATATACTATTATACTAATAAGTATATAAGTATGACTTTACTAATATAGTATCATACATATAATCATACTACTATAATATTAAATATAATAATTATATTAATATAATATGATATATATAATAAATATATAAGAATAATATTACAATAATACTGATGTAGTCACTTCGAATATATCATGTACCGGCTACAACATTTTATTGAGATCCCAGGCTAACTGACGAGAGGCCTAGAAATTAATATAGTCATGTATATATCGAGTGAGGTAGTAAACTTAATTAGTATATGAGGCCAGGAAAAATAAGCCTCTCATCATCGAGGGTTAACATTCAGCGTCTATTTTTAATTTAGTAATATAATAGCCCAGAATTGTTCGAATATAATGTATATATAATCCACACCAGCAGTACGAATTATCTGACAGGCTCACTTAACATAACCACAACGCCTATATAGAAAATCTATGAGCATGATAAACGGACGCTACGCATAGGAACATATCGAAAGCAGCATTAGATAAGTGAACACGGATGCGAAGCAACGAATAGATGCGGAATGTATTTTTACTCGAGCTCTACAAGCTAAAATGCACCGTTAGGTAGATATAGGATTCGTCTAGAGAACATATGAAGAAAGTTATGATTAAAATGTCGCAAGCGATAAATAAATATAATTAAGTGCTTCAGCGGCTACATTAAATAGTGTGAAATACTATAATATAATAATAGCTAGTAGTACGCTATATAAAGGTATATGGAATTTATAGCGTATGCATAATGAGTATACCTATATATAAACTATATAAGGCCATATTTTATATAGGATATACCATATATAGTAATAGTGGTATATGAATCCAATATTATTAGTATTATACTACTATTTTTAACCCATATGGAGCGAGTACACGTAGGAGATGCGCTTCGACAAAGCTTTTCACCTTCTTTCAATTATCTTATCTATAGCTTATGAGATATATATATTTTATATTATAATAAAGATCTTAAACTATGAATATATGAGTAATTATATATATATACCCGTGAACTCAAATATTAGTTCATATACTTATATATATATATATATATATCATATATTATATATAATTATATATAGTATATTCATATATATGATATATAGAATATATATTAAATCTATATATTATATTAATATTATAATATATAATATAATATCATATTATATAAATATATAATAATATAAATATATATACTTATATTATAATATATATATATATAAATATTATTAATATTTATATAAATATTAAATATATATTATATATATATATATATAATATTAATATATATAATATATATAATATTATACTATATTATATAA
>JABUQX010012851.1:40000-55000 GCA_015478945.1 Trachelipus rathkii | reverse complement strand
TTTCTACTCCAAATAGTTTAGGAGTTATCAACAAAATGTGTACATTGGTCAAAAGTGTTCCAAGTTACCTCATGATCCAAGTAACCCCGTGTTACGGTATATATATATATATATATATAGTATATATATATATATTCATACACATATTATGATATATAAATTTATTATAATATATTATATAATTACATATATATATATTATATAGAGTTAAGAACACACCAAAAGAGGACAAGGTTTAATTTTAGTACGCCTTCAAGATTCATGTTTAAAAGAATTTCAATTATCTTTCACCGATTTTCCTTATAAGTATTTCAGTTTTTTAATTAATATTTTCAGAGAGGGACCAACAATAACTATAAGTAGTCTGCAACTTACTCTTTCCACTAAGATCTAAGTGAGCTGCTCAATTCCTTTCGCCCATTTTCTAGCTAACCGCGCAGCCTTCTAGATCGCGCGACTCTTCGCCCGTTTGTTTTATGCAATTTATTTAACTATGTACTTAGGTTGATAGGTTTCCGTTAATATATATATATATTATATATATATATATATATATATATATTATATATATATAATATATATAATATATATATATATATATATATATATATATTATTATATATATGATATATATATTAATTATATATATATTAATATATATATTATAATATATATATATATATATATATATATAATATATATATATATATATATATATATATATATTTATATATATAATACTTAGGGTAAAATATGAAATTGCGGTGAAAGCAAAATTATAAGTTGTAAAATCTTAACGAACGAGGGAAAGGACAGGGTGAAAACGGTGGTGAATAATCGCCTTAACGGAGCTCGTTCGCTTAAAGCTGTTCCTGAATCTAACTTTTTTGGGTTACAGGAATGGCTCAGTTGTAGAGCGTCGAGTATAATGCTCCTCAGCAGGCAACATGCGTGATTCGATCCCAAGGAGGCTAAAGCTTTTTCTTTACGCTTCGCAATTGGTTCTTTTGTTTAGCGGTATATATATATTAGTATATTATATATATATATATAATATATATAATATATATATATATATATATATATATTGTTTAAAGGAATATCTTTAGTTACCTTTTTTAGTAGAGTTAAAGATGTTCCCCTTTCTGATGTCTCAGGTTGATTTTTGAGTGTTGTCTATTTTGGTTATATTATATTTTCATCAATTCTTGTATTTTCCTTTTGTTCTTTTTTCATCTTTTATTCCTTTGTTGTTGTATATTCTTAATATTGTTTCAATATTATTTCTTTATTATATGTTAATCTTATTTTACTTTTTTATAAATTATAAACAAATATTTTATATATATACTAATAAATACTTTTCTATAGTTTACATCTGTATATAATTACTGAAAAGGAGAAAAATGATTAAATGCATTTATCATTCTTCCCCCTCTCTGCTTCTTCAAATTTGTTTTTTGTCATCTTACATTTGAAGAAGTTCTTATTTGCTGTTCCATTTTCATTTTCATCCTTCACTCCTTGTGAGATTACATTTTTCATTTTTTTATTATGTAATTCTTTGGTGAATATATCAGCAAATTGATCATTACTATTCACCCATTCTATTTTTTTTACTTCTTGATTATTTAGATATTCTCTTATTGCTGATATGATGATCCTCATGCTTTTAATTTTTGATTGTCTTTCTGACATTAGAGTATCTACAAGTGTCTTACTATCGGTTCTCAAAATTAAAGGTATGTTCTTATTTGTGATTTCTTCCCACATTCTTTGTATGTACAACGATTGTTCTATACCTTCAAGCAAACTATTTGCCTCTGCTTGTATAACTGAATGGTTAACTTTCTTTGATTTATTTGATTTCCACATTATGGGTATCATTTTTCCTTTCTTATCTACAGCAAATATAATACATCCTAGTTGTGTTTTATCTCCTTCTCTATTAGCAAATGATGAATCACAATATGTTATGAATTTCTCAATTTTATCATTATTTATTTGTATGATATTTAATTCATTTCTGTATTTTTTTATCAATCTATGTAGTTCTTTATAATCTTTCATACACAGTTCTTTTTCTCCTTTACTCATTTTACTAACTATATAAGATAAATCTGGTCTTGTATTTCTTGCCATCCAATTTAGTTTTCCTATTAATTGCTGGTATTCTTTTACTTCTCTTATATTAAGTTTTCTATTTTCTTTTGTTTTTATTTCATTAATTTTAATCTTCTCCCAGTAACTATTTTGCTCCATCATTATCATGTTTTCTTTCTGACATAATTGAACTCCTAAATATTTTAAATGATTCTGAACTACTTTCTCCTATTTCAAAAATGTTTTTTAATTTGTTTATTATATTGCTTTCAAATTTTTTACTTCCTACCCATAAAATATCATCTACATGTGTACATAATAATCCTTCGATATTATTTGAATCTTTCCTTATAAATAGTGTAGGTTCCATTTTACTTTGTCTTAGACCTAACTTAAGTAATTGTCTTTTCAATGATAAATACCACATCATAGCAGCATCTTGTAAACCATATACGGTTTTATTCAATTTCCATAGTTTACCATTATCAAATTCTGGTGGTGGTTTTAGATATACTTTTCTTGTTATTATATCTCCTTGCAAGTATGCTGCTGAGATATCCATAGCATTTATTTTCCATTTCTTTTCCTGAGCTATAGTTAGTATCATTTTCATTGCTTCAGATTGAAACAGTTGGTGCATCTGTTTTTTCTTCCACTGTTTCTTCATATCCTTTAGCTACCAATCTAGCTTTAAATTTTTTCTTGTTATTTTGCAATAATTTTTCACTAATTACCCATCTTACATTAATTGCTCTTTCACCTTTATCAGTTACTTCTTCAAAAACCATGTTCTTCTTCCAATTTTCTATTTCTGCTATTTTAGCTTGTTTAATTTCTTCATTAGAATGATTATAATAACTCTGATTTACTTCCTCATCTTCATCTTCACTATCCACTTCATCTATTTTTTCATTGCTCACATCCAACGATTCTTCTTCGCTATTTTCTTCATTTTCAATTACATCTAATTCATATATTTTTTCAAATTCTTTTAAATCTATATCATATATTCTATTTGTATTCAAATTGCGTATGTTATAACATTTATTATATTTTTTACTAGTTGCTTTGCCAGCTCTACTGATAACATAACAATTTAATATATCTTCATTATTCTTTAATTTCATTTCATAGTATTTACCAGTTTTCACATTTTTTGGATCAATTTCTTCATATTCATCAATTGATGTCATTTCTTCTTCTTCTTCATCTTCAGTTTGATTTTCATTTTCATTATCAGTTTCATCATCCATAATATTTGACCATATTATTTCTTCTGTATCACTACCATTCTCATTTAAATCATCTATTATGTTTTCATTTCTTTCTTCCTCATATTCATCCTTTTCATCTTCTTTATCTTCAAGTTCTTTGTTATTATCTTTTAATCTACATTTTTGAATTCTGGTTGAATGAACTTTTGATACAGATCTTAAAGTACCTCCATGTTTTACTATGATGGTTTTTCCGTCTACACACATTATTTTAGCTGGTCCTCTCCATTCTTTATCAATATTTCTTTTGTAATATACTTCTTCACCTATATTTATATTTTTTGACATGTGTTCTCTTATTTGACTTCTCAATGCACGTTTTATTTTTTCTGAACTTTCATTTTCTATATGTATTTTTCTAGCATGTTCTATTGTTTCTAATAATTCTTTAATCATGTCATCAGTATCTCTCTTTTCACTTATTATTATATTATCAGAATCTACTATGTTTGGTATTCCTATGTTTCTTCCAAAAACAAGTTGATTAGGTGCATATCCCAAATAATTTGTTAGTCCATTTTTAGCAAAAATTGCCCATGCCATACTATTTTTTCTATCATGTCCTTCTTGTTTTAACTTAAATAATGTTTTATTTAAATAACCCCACTACTTTTTCACATAAACCATTACTCCATGGGCTTTCTGCCGCTGTACTCATTAATCTGATATTCAATTTTGTAGTAAAAGTTTCCATATCTTCATTTTGAAATTCTCTTCCTGCATCAGACATAATACTATTAGGACTTCCAAAATATATAATCCATTTTTCAATTAATCTTTCTATGATTTCTTTACTGGTTTTATTTTTTAACCATACTGCTTGAGTATATCTTGTTGCATGGTCTATTATTACTAAAAATTTATTACTCTCAAATTCTCCCACATCTAACTGAATTATTTCATTAAATTTATTTGCTAATGGTAAACCTACTACAGGTCTTGGTGGAGTTTTCTTATATTTTTTACATATTTCACATTCTCTCACAATTTGCTCCAATTCTTTTCTTACATTATTCCAAAAATCTTCTTCTTTTATTTGTTTTTCATTGGCATTTTTTATTGTTTTAAATAATTTTTCTATTCCACAATGAGCAAATTGTCTATGTAGCTTTTTCAATTTTTCTTTTCTATTTTTTTCTTTTATCCAATTTTCTTTAAATTGACTAATCCAACATGTTTTCTTTTGTTTTCTATTCAACAGTATGCAGGAATGTCCTCCTTCATTATCAAAGGTCTGTACTTTCTGTAGATTCAAATCACAAATATCAACAGTTCCATCTTCAATATTAATTTTTAATTTCATTCTTTTCATGGCTGATTTACCTAGTAATAAAGGTATATCACCCTCTATTACATTGATTTTTAAATCAAAACTCTTTCCTTTGATTTTACCAGGCAATAATATTTCTTTTAATATTTTATATTCTCTGTTTTTCCAAATAAAAAACAACCATTTTTCAATTTTTGTGTGTCATTTATATATTGTAATTCCTCATCAGTTAATCCACTAATCAATTTTGTTAATCCCAATTCTCCAATTACTGTCTCTATACTTCCTGTATCTATAATAGCCATTACATCTTCTTGATATTTAATTTCATTAGAGTCGGTATATTCTTCATTATTATTGAAAAATGTTCTATTTATTTTTCTTTCTTCCAATTCTTCTAAATTATTTATTCTTTCTTCTTTTTCTGTATTAATAATGGAGTTAATTTTTTCCAAATATAGTTTTTCATTATTTCTTTCTATGAAAAATATAGCTTTATTATTTTTCTCTTCTATTATTTCATTTTCTTTACAATTTTTCATTATGTGTCCTTCTTTTTTACATTTCCAACACACATTATTATATTCTTTATTCCAATAGCAATCTTCTGTTTTATGATTATTACGTTTACAAATACCACATTTATTGAAATTAAATGTTCTTTCTTTCCATCAGTGTTATGATTATTGTATTTACATATTGTACAGAATTTATTTTTATTATACCAATTTTCATTTTTATTGCCTTCTTTTTCTATGATTTCACATACTGATTCCATCATATTTACAATTGATTCTTTAGTTGTTAGAAAAATATTTGTTTTAATTCCTTCAATCTTATTTATAATTAGCTTTCTTTCCATGTCTTTCATATTAGAATTACTAATCAATAGATATGAATGTACCTTTTCACTTATTTTAATATCATCCAGTTTTTCACAATCTCTTTTTGCTTTATCATATCTTGCTACATATTCTCTGAAAGATTCTCCTTTCCTTTGTTGCATATTCAACAATGTTTGTACTTTAAGATAACTTTCTTGTTCTTTGTTTCTACTATATCTTTCTTTTAATGTATTTATAATTATTTCTACTCCATTTTCTGTCCATATTTCTTCTTCCTTTAAAGACATAATTACTTCTAGTGGTTCTCCTGCTAAACCTCCTATTATTTGTGCTATTTTAGTTTTTTCTTTTTCTTGAGACACTTCTCTCCATACTTTTAACTTAAATAAGTATTCCTCAAAAGATTCTTCCTTTTTTCCACTAAATTTAGGTATTATTAAAGTCATTTTTCTTTCTTCATTTGTTTCTCTTTTTTCTTTAATATCCATTAGTTCCTTTATCATGTTAGTTAGCTTATCCATTGTTACTGATAAAATTTCCTTTGCAGTTTCTTCTTCTTTTTTCATTTTGTTTGTTTAGTATATAAACTTAATTTGGATTATAAAATGTTTAAAGTGGAAGTAATTTTTAGTTACCTTTTTTAGTAGAGTTAAAGATGTTCCCCTTTCTGTTGTCTCAGGTTGATTTTTGAGTGTTGTCTATTTTGGTTATATGACATTTTCATCAATTCTTGTATTTTCCTTTTGTCCTTTTTTAATCTTTTATTCCTTTGTTGTTGTATATTCTTAATATTGTTTAAATATTATTTCTTTATTATATGTTAATCTTATTTTACTTTTTATAAATTATAAACAAATATTTAATATATATACTAATAATTTTTTTTCTATAGTTTATATCTGTATATAATTACTGAAAAGGAGAAAAATGATTAAATGAATTTTTAAATATTATATTATATATATATATATATATATATATATATATATATTATTTTTCTTATATATATATATTATATAATATATGCATAATTTATATAATAACATATATTATATATATATATATTTATCATATTTATATATATATATATATATACTATATATATATTATATATATATATTAATATATATATAAATATATATATATATATATATATATATAATATAGGCCACCTTTAGAAGAGCCACAATCCATATTTCAAAAACCACAATAGCTACAGGGAAAAGGAATACATTGTTGGAGTGCTGGTAAAATTTTTGGTGGTGACAACTGTAAAAAAATAAAATAAAAAATAATAAATAAAGTTTAAAAAAAAAAAATTCAAAAACTACCTTAAAAACCGGTAAAAAGAATCCAATTTCGGATTCCTTGTAAAATTCTGTTAGAAATGTAATGCTAAATAAATAAATAAATTTGATGAAAATTGTCGTTTGTTTTTTTTAGGGGTAGGGGTTTGAGTGATTATACAGGTTATGTATAGTTATTGTTTCGTTAGTTGTCAATCCAGCTTTGTATTGCACCGTAGTGGTATGGTAGTTATTGTGTGATGATTGATCATGAGCTTGTTAATATACACTATATTATTGAGTAGTATATGATGATGATTGCGGTATGATGGGTAGCTGTGATAAAATGTATCATGTAACATGACAATTATGATTAATATGCGTATAGATGAGGTATTGTATATATATAGTGGCTATATTTATTTAAGGTTATAATCGAGCTAAAAGGTGTGGAGTTCACGAAGATAATATATGTGCTATATATATATATATATTATATATTTATATTATATTATATATATATTATTTGTATAGTTTACACGGCAATGTAGGGGGCTCGAGCCGAAGGGGAACACAGGGGGGGACGTTTTCCATACCCCGTCGGGGAGGGGCGAGGAACCCCCCGCCCACCAAATACAAAGAGCGGGGGTTCCGGAAACCCTCCCCGGAGGGGGGGAAATAGTCTAACCCGTTTTCCGGAAGGCCGAGAGACCCCCGACTCCTGCCATCGGTGCGGTATAACCTTGGGGTATTCTTTAGTTAAAAAAAACTTAACTATACTAGAAAGTCTATTTTATTTAAACGGAGTAACGTATTTAAAAGGTCTAATAAGGCTTTCTTCTCATATTACCTAATATATTATTAACAATAATTTTTATTTTTAATTTTTTTTTTTACTTTTCCCTAACTAAACATTCATTACCAAGATTCCAAAATGTAATTCCTTTTCGCTGTAAGCTATTGTAGTTTTTGAGATATATTTTTTTTCTTTCTTTCTTTTTTACATTTTCCGCACTAAAATGTTACCAAGCATTCCAGCAATGTATTCTTTTCCCGGTAGCTGTTGTGGTTTTTGAGATATGGATTTTTGTGGGCTCTTCTTGAGGCTGACCATATATATATATGATATATATATATTATATATTATATATATATATATATATATATTATTATATATAATTAATATATATATATATATATATATATATATATATGTGTGTGTGTGTGTGTGTGTGTGTGTGTGTGTTTGCATCCAATAGAAGTATCCATATTTTTTTCAAAATAACAAATACGCACTACCGATACCAATTTTTTGCCGATAACCCCGATATCGATTACTTTTAGCCCCTATAAATATAGTACTAATATATATATAATATATATAATATATATATATATAATATTATTTATATATTATATATAATATATATATATAATATATATATATATATATATATATATGGTACGAAGTTAACTTAACGCCCACACGAAACGGGAGCTCGGATCAAAAAAAATAATTTCACAGGTAGCATCTATGATACATAAATATATGTTCTAGGGGCGAAAATTCATATATATATTATTTGTAAAAGTATTACAAAAAATTAAGGGGGCTCGAGCCGACGGGGAAAACAGGGGGGGACGTTTTTCCATACCCGTAGGGGAAGGGGCGGAGGAACGCCCCGCGACATCCAATACCAAAGAGCGGGTTCCGGAGACCCCTCCCTGGAGGGGGGTGGGAAATAGTGCCTACCCCCGTAGTTCCCCGGAGGCGCGAGAGACCCCGAGTCCTACCATCGGGCGCGTATACCCACCCTTGGGGTAGTTCTTTAATTACATTTTCCCGTTACTAAATTTTACCTAAAAGGATTCCCAAAAATGTATTCTTTTTGCTGTAGCTCATTGTATTTTTGAGATTGATTCGTTTTTTGTTTTTTTTTCATTTCGACTCTAAAACATTAATTTATGTATCATAGAGGCTACCTGTGAATTTTTTTTTTTGATATCCGAGCTCCCGTTCCGTGGTGGGCGTTAAGTAACTTTTACCTTATATTTATATATTATAATATATATATATATTATATATATATATATATATATATATATATATATAATATATATATATATATATATAAGCAACTGGTTAACGAAGCCATACTATTCTCTACAGTATACAATATACCTACATTAAAACGGGGTGGACGTATTTTACGAAAAAAAAGAAAATGATGCTACCCTTTGCAATTTAATTTTTTTTAAAAGCTAATTGGGCAACTCGCACAAAATCAAGTATGAAACATGCTTTTATATATAATATATAATAATTATATATATATATAGTATATATATATATATATATTATATTATATTATATATAATATATATATAATAATATATATAATATATATATATATTATAACCAAAAATAATTTAATCATTTGCCATTTTGTTCTTTACGCTCGATAAGAAATGCTTAACCAGTTTTAGCACGAATTTCATGCAAAAACGACCTGCCCCCGATTTTTTCGAAGTTTACTTTTGTTTAACAAACCTTGAATCAGCTGCTATTGCGATGGAGTCCGTGGATTCTGGTAATAAACACAAAGGAATATCAACACAACAACAAAACAAAAGTCATAATCATTGGCAACATAAAAAAATAATGATTCAAAACTATTGTATGATGAAGAATATCAATATGAGGAAAAAATTATATTAAGCTGATTTTATTGATGAACATTCATCAATTGGAACGGTCCTACCACGCCGCCCCAACTATACATATATAAGATATTTAGTTTTATATTTTTGCGTATAAAAGACACACCAAAATCCAAATTCGCCATTCTTAAAGATTTTTTCTGCTAAGTTTGCAAAAAAAAAAAAAAAAAAAACGAAAGCAAACTCGAGCATTTCTTACGTTTCGTACGCACAAATGCAAAATCGAAAACAGTTATATAGTAGGTCAGATAGATAGGGAAATTATGGCGGATATGCTCTTCAAAAAATTCAAAATTTCAACGGTTGTTTTTCGATAGAAAGCCAAGCAATGCTGTGATTGGTTCATAACAAACAAATTTCTAAATTCTTTTTAATTTTCATCATACTCTTAAGAGGCATTTTCCGAACAAACGTATTAAACTACTTTTAAAAAAATGTTACGCGGTTTTCATCAATTTTTTTTCACCACGATATATTATTAAAATATATTTGTTGATAATTAAATAAACTTTTGTAAAGTAGAAAAATATTAAATTTTTTAAGTTTTGGCTGCAACATTTCCCTCCAAGTACAGTGTACACACACCAACAGATTGTCCGAAAATTATAACAATGGATTGAAGTACTATGGTTTTTAATTATATATATATATATATATATTATATAATATAAATATAATATATATATTATATATTATATATTATATATATATATATATATATATATATATATATATATATATATATAGGTATATTATATATATATATAATATATATATATATATATATATATATATTATATATATAATATATATATATATATATATAATATATATATATATATAGCAAAATTAAATTAAAGACGGAAACGTGCTTGGTAATCCGGTAAAGGTATTAGGCAAAAATTTTTACAGATACCGAAGTACTACTCCATAAAATTGCCGATCTTGATACATCAAAAATCGACCGATACCATGGTATCGGTGCATCCTAATACTATATATAGTATATAATATATATTATATTTATATATATTTATATGAATATATATATATATATATATATATATATATATATAATATAATAATATTATTATATATATATATATATATATATATATATATATATATATATATATATCAAATATATATATATATATATATAGTATATATAATATATATATATATATATATAATATTATAATATATAATAATTCAAAAACTCTGCGACAAACTCGGAGGGCTGATAGAGGCAAATCAATAAGGAACATTTTAATTGTTGTTTAATAAGCGTGTTGTAATGATGCTCGTTTTCAATAGTTACGGATGATGATAGTATATCGGCGTGAAGTTGTGTGAGCTTAATAAATTAATTCGTAAATGCGGCAGATTGTTTAGGTACAGAAAGGTTTATGTATGTGTGCGTCGCGTACATCTGTGCACTCCGAGGGTTGATTAGAGGTAAGATAAGGATGTTTTGTTAAACAACGTATCGTGTTTTGACGCGTAGGTTGTAAAGCAGTAATCTAATAGTTACGTTTTTATGAAATCATTTTTTTGTGACAAATTACATGGTTATTTTAAACTAGCTAACTGTTAGTATTCCTTCGTAAAATCTGCCGTGCCTTTGACTGTCGGACTGCTACCGACATTGCCCTCACACCTGTGTCTGATTTGAATTCAAACCGCAGTGAATTTTGCTGAATCAGTTCCTCCTCTTGTTGGTTGACTGGGTTATATGTAACACAACATCTTCACATGACCCCCAAAAAATAATCTAAGGGGCGTTGGAGGTCGGGCGATCTTCGGCCACGCAACAGGTCCCTCTCCCTATTCCATTTTTTACTGTTGACTCTGTTTAGGATAGCGCGCCGTACTTTGGTAGCTGAAGTGGCGCTTGGAACGCCATCCTGTTGGTAACCACACTGTCTCTGCGGGTCCGGCAAGGGGTTGCTCGTTCCATATCGAAGCCTGCCGAAGCGTGTTCTGGAGTAGTTGCAGGTAAGCAGGTCCATCCAAACCGGTGTGGAATGATGACAGGTCTCAGCAGATAATCCCCAAGAATTCCACCCAGATGTTTACGGTAATTTCGCCTGGTGAACTCTGATGAACATTTCGTGCGGATTGTCCTCGTCCCAAATGTGGCTGTTTCTGCTGTTGAAGTAAGTAGCCATCACGTGTAAAGACGCCTCTCCGGTAAACAAGACGTTGTAAGGAGGCAATGATTATCCGATGTCTACGTTTGCAAGAAACCACCGACAAATCGCATCACGGGGTGCGAAGTTGTTGGCCAAGTCCCTTGTACTTTCTGTAGGTGGTATTAGCATGGAGGCTTTGCCCTCTTGCAAGACCCGAACCACAGACGGCTGATTTGAACCCCATGGCATCGGGCAATGGCCAGCGTGTTGATAGTCAAACAGAATCGTTGGCGACTCTCTCAGCACCTCTTCCTTCAACGCAGTAGTACCTCGTATTAACGCGGTCTTTCCAACCATGCACCGGGGGACGAAGGGTCCATTATCTCGTAAGGCGCTGATTGAAGGCAAGCTAAACATTGTGTGGTGGGGGTGATTTCTGTGGTGGAAACCGTTCCGAGGTTACATGAGGTGGCGCTCTCGTCCATTTCCGTTTCGCCGCACTTGTAACACATTATCATCGTCGGTATAACTCGTAGAAGAGTGTAGTGATGCCATTCGTAATCGATGCCTAAACACTGTTACTGAATCACGATGATTGGGCAAGCGTAAGGTATTGCCACGTGTTTACGAAGGAGGTTAAGCATATACACCTAGTAGAAAGGCGTCACTCCAGACACTTAATTGAGATAACTTAAATTGTCGGTAACCTTCAGCACGCGTCAACACAACTGTTTTGTCCTTCAATCGTACCCTAACTTTGAGACGAACCCGTCATAACAACCATCGGCTTATTTAACAATAAATGTTCCTTATGTTTTGCCTCTATCAGCCCTTTTTCGCGAATTTGTCAACAACAGAGGTTTTGAATCACCATTATTAATATATTATATATTATATATATATATATATATAATATAATATATATATATATATATATATATAATAATATATATATATAGTATATATATATATATAAATATACATAACATAATCCACATAACCTCATACACTCATGGCAACAACACACACACCCTCCATCAGAAGGCCACAATCCCATAATCTCACAAAACCTACTAACACCAACGATAAAACCACAAAGGCAGCGCAATAAACTATAGACCTTACACAAGGAAAAATAAAAACTGGCAAAATTTCTACCAAACACAAGGAAACTGTAGTCATAAAAAAGAAAAAAAAAAAAAAAAAAATCATATCTCGAAAACTACAAAAGCTACAGCAAAATTAAATACATTTTTGGAATTCTTGTAAAATTTTGGTTAGGAAAAATGTAAAAAAAAAAATAAAAAAATTTTTTTGGGGGAGGTTGCTACCGATCATAAGTATATATAATAAATTATTTGTAAGGTATTAACAAGGCAAATTTGGGGGTCTCGAGCCGACGGGGAAGCACAGGGGGGACGTTTTTTCCATACCCCGTAGGGGAGGGCGGAGGAACCCCTATGCGACACCAAATACCAAGAGGGGGTTCCGGCGACCTCCCGGAGGGGGGGAATTGTCTTACCCCGTGTATCCCAGAATGGCCGAGAAGACCCCGACCTCCCTGCCATCGGTGCGGTATAACCTTGGGGTACTCTTTAGTTAAAAAAAAAAAGCAAAATTTATAGAAAGTTATTTATTTTAAACAAGTAAACCAAATAAAGGGTCTCTAAATACGGCCTCTTAATCATTACTCATAATTATTTACCATAATTTTTTTATTTTTATTTTTTTTTTACATTTTTCCTATCCAAAATTTTTACAAGGGTTCCAAAAATGTATTCCTTTGCGCTGTAGGCATTGTCGTTTTTGATATTTATATATATAATTATATATATTATAATAATATATTTACAAATATATATATTATATATATATATATATTATATATTATATTTTTTTATTTATTTTTTTTATTATTTTTTTTTTTTTTACATTTTCTGCAATATAATTGGACCAGCAATTCCAGCAATGTATTCTTTTTCCTGGTAGCTGTTGTAGTTTTTGAGATATGGATTGGTCCTCTTCTAGAGGCTGACCATATAATATATATGGTATATAATATTTTAATAATATATATATATATATATAATATATATATATATTATTATTATTATAATATATATATATATATATATATTATATATATATATATATATACCGTATATTATATATATATATATATATATATATACAAGGGGCTGTTTCAAGGAAGGGACTCTTTCTCTATCTCCCATAGCCTGATATCCACGTATATAGCTTAATATATGTTCATTTGATTCTTAATATATACATATGTATTCTTATATTTTATTATTTATACTTTATATATATATATATATATATATATATATATATATATATATTATATATATATATATACCGTATATATATATATATATATATATATATATATAATATATATTATACAACACACAAGTACAAGCTACAAAAACAAATATACAAATTACTGTATGTTAATAAAGTAATGTTGATAACTATATGAATTGGCAAATAACAAATTACTAATTACACCACTTTAATATATTAACTTTACAGTTATAATGGATTATTACATTAAAAAATAAATATGTTACATATAAGATTTATCTTATCATCACTTATTAACATATTAACATTAACTGAATATTTTTAAAAGAACACATGAGCTCCTTAATTTTTTAACTTCAAGTTTATCAATTTTCTTGCAGGATCTTATATCCAGCATTTGAAGATGTTTGAGTTCACATAGTTTTTCAAAAAATGTCCCCCTTAAATTGTCATTCCAGCTAACGTTTAGGACTTTGAGTTTGGAGAAATCTTTGCATGAATTTAAAATTCCAGTATCTGACAATTTATTGCAGCTCTGCAGAATTAATTGTTGGAGGTTTTTACATCTCTTTACCACTGAAATAAGACACTCATCATTGAAGTTGGAACACCTTGTTAAGTCTAAATAAAGCAAGTTAGATACATTCGCATGTGAAAAGAACTCTATAATTCCTGAGCTACTAAATGAAGAAGCATATTTGAGTGTCAAAACTTCAAGAGTGGGCAAATAGCTAAGTTTCACAAGAATATTATCAGACAAACTATCACACCGACAAACACTTAATGAAACTAAATTAAGACATTGATCTATATTTTCAAAAGAATAATCAGAGAGTTGTTTTTTACCATTCAAATTCAAGCTCTGAAGGGAGGTTTTGCAAAGATGAAATATTTGCTTCAGTGCTTCTTCGCATATGTGATCAAGGTTATAATTTGGTAATTTGTAAGTTCCATGTTTTTTCTAGCAAAGTTATAAGGTATTTTGATTCAATTTGTGTGATTCTTAGAAATTTAAGGTTCTTTGCTTCAGAAATTACA